>JANHAO010030326.1:0-10175 GCA_026873985.1 Saraca asoca | reverse complement strand
TTCAATAACCATTTGAAAAATACTGCAGACGTTTTAAAAGGTTATAATTATTATACAAATTTTGTAAACAATGTAAAGTGTTTTTTACAAATTTTATGCAAAACAAATATAAAATTTTTTGTATCATCAATGCTCTTAATTTTATAATAAATCATACAAAAAATATGATTAATTTTTATACTTTTTGTAGAATTCAAATACATACTGAAGAATAATCCAAAAAACATAATTGTATAATAACACTCTCGACCATAAAAAAGAAAGTTACCCATTAAATTTCTCATCATTTATCAGGAAGTTTGCACTAAACAAAATTGTCCAGAGCCGACTTGTTCACAATTCTCTTGGAGGAAAAATAAAACAAACTAATCCAACAGCACAAAAGATAGAATAGTGCATAACAATATCATAAGATATGAATAAAGCTTTGAGCTACAAAACTTAAACTCTAAAGCCCCTACTGTTCCTTCTTCCTCTAGCCCGCTCAAATTTCCTTCCCTTGGAGCGTACGTAGGGTTTGGTATGGCTATGTGGAACACCAGGCGCTGGTCCAAAGTGCTTTACAGCTTCACGGGCATTCTTTGGACCTCTAAGAAGAACCTGACAACATAAACCACCGCAAATACCATGCATAAAAGCTAGTTATTTTCAATTACTCTTCACCGTTCTAAGAACATATTGGCAAAGACAACTTTTCATTATTTGGATAAAGAACTTGTCATTTTACTAGGAATACATTTAAGGTTTGTAGCAATACATGTTAAGTCGCAATGGGCTCATGGCATGCTAAACTAAATTCGCTTCATCACGGAACAATTACTGCATCTGAGTGAAGTTTTTATTTTTAAACTATGGGAAGTGGGCATGAAGATTAACAAATGTTAATTTGACTCCAACGAGAAACTTATAGATGTATATACACGTTATCAACATTTTTTGGCAATTCAAACAGAGTAAGTGTATATCACTTTTTAGAAATATTTACAGTCACCTCCCTTACTTCGTAGCTCAGCCCCATTTTAAGACAATCACATCAGTTCTTATCTTAAGTGCTGCATCCATTATTTCCATACATAGGCAGATAGTTGTGAAGGGCAAAGATACAAATAATGCAAAAACGGGTTGCCTAGTTATATGGCGTTGGACATAACAGCTGATAAGAGCTCCAACAAATTTCATTATATACAAATCCTAATGACTAGTAAGAACTCATAGCCAGCACAATAAAATTATAGAAAGCTCTACTGAACAACAACTCATAGTAATCAGACAGAAGTAGAGCTATAATTCATACCGTGTTCTGGCCTAGAGGAGCACGAAGAGCCAGCTGATCAAATGTAAGGCACTCACCACCAGCCTTCTCAATTCTAGCTCTAGCAGTGTCCGTGAACCTCAGGGCAGTCACCTTCAGAGAGGGTACTTCATACACCCTAATGTCATCAGTCACAGTGCCAACGACAACGGCAATCTTACCTTCCTGATGAATGACGTACCCAAAGAGAAAATAAATCCTCAACAGAAAGTAAAAACTTGAGATTAAGCGCATTGATTATAGCATAGTATGTCAAGGAAAAAATTAGTCTTTTTCACTTGGACGTTGCACAATCTATTTGCTCCCAAACAGCCATTTTCTTAGCAATTAACTTCTTAATAATGGAATCGGTAAAAGCGATAACCAAACCAAACTACATGAAGCAACGAGTCAGAGAAAACAGAGACCTTTCCCTTCATGTAACGAATCAATCTGGAGAGAGATAGAGGTGGCTTGTTGACTTTGCTCATAAAGAGACGCCTTAGTATCACCGCATTGAAGTTACTTCCAGTCCTCCGAACAAGGAACCGGTAGAGCTGAAAACACCGAACCCATTAAGGGGGAAATAAACCTGAAAATCGAAAGAAGAGTGAATCGAGAGAAATAAATTACCTTGACAAGGAGCTTCAGATAAATATCATCAGATTTAGGAGCAGTTCTCTTTGTCTTCTTGCTCTTGCCACCAGCCTTCAAATCTATACCCTGCAATCAAAAGAAGGTGAGCAAAAGAGATTGAGGAAGCCAGATTGAGACGGGGCGGCTAAGGCGCAGTTACCATGGCGGGTTGAGCTACCACTGGAGGCTACCGCTGAATTGGGAGAGGAGGAGGCTAGGGTTTCGTTTGGGGTTACAATCAATTTATTTGCCATTTTGTGGTGAGTCAACTCAACTCGGACCTAAAATAAATGGAAAATTTATAATATCATATTTATCGCGGTTGCATAATTTTTTTTTATGATGAATTAGTTAAAATTTGTAAAAAAAAATTATAACAAAATGTCAAATATTATTAACTAGAATAGTTAAATATCAGACATTTATATCATGAAATTATGAGTTCAAATTTAATAAATCACATTCTTGAAGTGTCGAGTCTAAATGAATTTCCATGTTAACATAAATAAATAATTTATGTATATTTTGTTCTCTTTTTGGTACAAAATTTTATGTATATTTTGCACAGAAAATATTTTAGGGAAAATTTGAGTCAGCAAACAAAAAATTGGATATATACCCACCTAAAAGTTGAAATTAGTTGATTATGACTAAATGTCTACTTATTATGTTGTTTAACTTTTAAAAACTTTATTTGTAATAAAAAATGTGCGCTCCAGAGGCGGATCTACGTTGGGCTCAGTGGGGACTTCATTCTCCACTCAGTTTTTGTTTTTTTTTTAAAAAAAATGTGATAGAAAGGCTAATTTGAAATTTTAGTAGAACTAATGGGTTTTTGTGTAAATATACCTAAATTTTAGGGGGCAAATTGAAAATTCTTCATTTTACTTATAAATCAAATTTCCCCCCGCAAGTTGGCCAGCATCTCTTCCTCATTTCAAATTTTCTCTAAAACCAGAAGCTTCTGTCACTGCCCACCAACACGATGCAACGCACGAAGTCGATTTCTCCTCGCTGTTCAAACTCGGAGTCCCTCCGTGCCAGCTGATCTGGCGACTCCCAACCTCCGCCCTTCATTACTGACCGACAGGGTCACAGGCCGAATCCTCGTTCCGTCATTTGCATCGTGTCGCGTCAATCTTCTTCAGTTTCTCTGGTCGCTGGCGATGTTTATGGCGAGCTCTTCAATCTTCCCAAATCCCGACAATACAACCCCTATTAGCAATAAATCCTGTGTCCGTCACTGAAATGCTATAGCTTTTTACCAAAAAGAAAATCATAACAATTGTGTTGAGTGAGAATGAAAGAAAAACTCACAAATTCTTGGGAAGAACTACATCTCTTTCTCTGTTTTTTTTAAAAAAAAAAAAAAAAAGGAAAAAAACCCCTATCTTTAATTGTTTTAATGACGTGGTGAAAAACTTGCAACCTAAGCATGAAACATGACACGGGGAGATGATTTTAGGTTTTTTTTTTTAAAAAAAAAAAAAACCTATCTTTAATTGTTTTAATAACATGGTGAAAAACTTGCAACGCTAACATAAGTGTGAATCATGACACGGGGAGATGATTTTAGGTCCTTCCTAATCCTAGCTAGTGCACGTTGTCATTACTACTATAAAGAAAAACAAGTTTTGTAGGATTTACGGAGTTGTTGCGCCCACTCATAGGCAATAGTAACAAATGGTAACTCCTTACTTAACATAAAATAAGAAAAATAATCATAAAAAATTATCAAATAATATTGTAGAAATATGATTTTTAATTCAAAAGAATCTCTTATAAAATAGAATTTTTTCTTAATTTATATAAAATATAAATATATTCTTAAGTCATGAGTTTTCTCTTTAAGTTCTATACTTTTCTAAATATTACAAATTATCTTTAAATTCATGAAATTTCTCTGTTAACGTGAAGTGTCTAGTTCTCAATATAAGTTGAAAGATAAAAAAGAATAATATTAATATAAGAATTTTCTATAAGTTATTAGCTCGTTACTTTCAATCAATTAGTAATTTTGTATGTTTCATTTATAGAATTAATGAAAGTATGTAGAAAAGAGTCTAAAATCCTTAGCCTCCAATGTAGGTATACAACTAGCCACAGTTACCTACATTCTATTCATGAATTTTTACTCATATTCAAGCAACAAATCTATTATTCATAGTCATTAAAACAAATTTTATTTATAACATTAAAATCATTCATTTAAAATTTCACATTAAATGAATAAAATCATGTATATTAAATTTTTCTACATTAAATGAATAGAATAATATATCTTAATTTTCTCTACATTAAGTGAATTAAAAATCTTTTTAAAACCAATAAGATTAATATTTGGAATCATTAAAATTCTTACAATCTTTCACTTGATTTCAAAGCATAAAATAATTTTTATAAGGTCATGATAATAAGTATTATCTCAAATCTTTCAATATAAATTTTATATAGTTATCTGGGACCCATATAAAATATATATTATCTAATTAGAGACTATGATTGAATCTTAGATTGATACCCATTGATATCATACTCAAATTCTAGCAATCCAGATAGTTACGTTTTGATTTGAATGTTAGCCACTAAGGACCTAAACATTTAATAGGCTTGAACAATTTGAGATTTAATTGTCCCTCTTTATTAAGACCTTTTCATATATACATCCAAGTACATATCTAATAGAGAAGTTAAATCTCGATGCATAATCATGAATGCTCAACAAAGTCATTACAAAGTTAATTCCATTAAATAAACATTAATCCATTAATTTCATACTTAATGGAATAAACATTGGTCCATTCATTTTATACTCAGAATTTAGCAACTCGATAAAACTACGTTCCACTTTGAGTATTAGTCACTAAAGAGATGTGTCTCAAACATGTCATAAACCTAAACAATTTAAGATCCAACCTTTCATCTATATTGAGACCCTTATGCATATATATACGAGTATATAACTAATAGAGAAGTTGAATATTGGGACATTCATTCATTTCAGAATACATATATCACAAATAAATCATATCCATATTTTAAATATTATACCAAAAATTCTAATGGATGGATCTGTAAAGTTATCTTTTCAACAATATTTTCTCCCTAACAACTTATTGTTTTTCTAGCATATATTAAACTAATAATATTACCTTTAATATTTTTTACCTTAAAGTGATACAAAATCTTTTATAATTGTCACAACTAAAGAAATTTCACAAAAGATCATTATGACTTATTATAAATATAGTATTACATGAAAACTTATCAAAAAATTTAATAAGATATATCATTTCTCTAAAGCTACTTTAATAGCAATGTACTTAGCCTTTTATAGTGGATTAGTCTACACAATCCATTTTTTTTATGGCATATTACACCTCAATCGAACATAAACACAAATATAATAATTAACTTTTGTATATCCACACAATCGTATGATCAAAATCTAGGTAATTAATTAGTTATAACTAATTAAATTACTTAGTCAAATTACATGGTATAATATGTTTCAAAAGCTTGTTTTATCCATTTATAGTGACTTTTCGCATGACAATATTAAAATTTGATAAGAAATCCCACTTAATAGGCAAGATCAAGCCTACTAATTAAACAACTCAACATAGAAAACACAACATTTTAGAAGAATATGCTTAATTTGCATAGGCTTTAATTTATTCTTCTTCTTTTTTATTCAACAATCATTTCTAATATAGCCTGACTTGTTATAATTAAAACATTTTTACTATGCAATAGTCATCTTATTCTTTTAAAATAGAAATTATTGTAATTTTGAAATTGAGATATCATTTCATTTCTTATTATAATTTTTATTTAACTTCAATTATTAATTGAAAGCTCATAGTTGATAATCCATCAATTTTCACACCTTTCTAAATTTTTATTATCAAATTTATAAATAAGATGATCAAACTCTCAAATGAAACTCAATTAATATAACTTTGGCATATATTTCATGATAATAGAGGCTATAAATTTATCACAAAATTTAAAATTCTTTATCATCTGTAATAACATATTCAATCACATACTTTCTCATATCAATCTTTTTACACATTTTGATATAGTAAATATTTTTCACAAATTATTTACATGAGAATTAGACCATTTTTTTTATTTAGCCTTAGTTATCTAAAATTTCTTTTGCAATTTATATATAGAAAACTAGCTTGTATCCCATGTAACACACTAGTTTAATAATTTTATCTAATAGCAATTAGTAATACAAATTTAGATTATAAATTATAATATATTTAAATAATGGTAAATTATTATTATATTTGTACCTATTAGAAGACTATATAATTGGTATAATTATATTTATCTTAATTATGAAAGAATACTATATTTTTTTTAATTTGATAAAGTTATTATATTAATATTTTAAATTGGCTAAATTTATCATTTAAATTTTTTCATCTTTTCAAAATTATTTTTTTAATATATTAATACTCAAGCGAATTTATTTATAAATTATTTTGTTTAAAAATTTAAATTAACTACTTTATATGAGAAGATTTAATTATTTAATTAATAAAAATTTATGTATTATTATAATTAATATATCATCTTCAAAAAATATATATTTTAGAAATATTTTTTATAAAATTTTTAAAATATTTTAAATTAAAATTATGATAATTACTCAACAGTGATAAAAGTTTCACAATGAAAAAAATATGAAATATCAAATTTAATATTCGATATTTAAAGATGATATAAAAATTTAAAAAATAAAAATTTTTATATTTACATTATCTATCAAATCATAATCAGATATTATTAATAATATGTTGATAAATATTTTATTTTTATATAAGTATAATTATTTATTATATATAAATTATTTAATATATATATATATAAATAATTTAAATTGAAATATATTAATTAATTTAGATTAAAATTACGTGGAGATAATTTATTAAATAGTTTTTTAAATAAATAAATTATATAAAAAATAAAGATATATAGCACTTATCAAAATGAATTATAATTTAAAAATTAGAATATATATTATTAAAATTATTTAAGTGTTAAATTGTATAACTCACTGAAATATTAAAATATTTTTATCTTTTTAAATATTAATATTTAAATATAATAACACCAAATTTTAAGTTGAAAATTATTTCAATTTACCTAAATAATTAAATAATTTAAATATTAAAAATTTGAAATCAAGATATTATTTGATAATTTAGAAATTTAAAAAATTAAATTAAAAATTCAATAATTTAATAGTAATAAAATTAAAAATCATATTAGAAATTGATTATAAAATAATTTAAATAAATAGTTATTATTAAAATAGATAAATATATAAATTTTATTAATGATTAAAATTTAAAAAAATATTAATTTTTTTTTCATTTGCTCTCTCGTGACAAGTAGAGCATTAGTTACATGAAAAGATTTACTACTATATATATAAATTAGTTATATTAATTTTTTTTTTCTAAAATCACTATTACTTAATATAATATCATATATTCTTCAATTTAAAGGTCAAATAATCAATTCTTGTGACTCCCATTTTCTCAATTAAAAATTTAATTTTACTTTTAGATTTAGGAATGTCAATAATCATTTTCCAATTATTTTATATCTTCAAGCCTTTTTCATATTATTCTTTATCATCAATCACATCATTTTTATTAGTCAATAATTAGGGAAAGATAGATACATATTTCACATAAACAATATTTTTATAATCATTTAAGGTCAAGAGCATATCAATTTTTTATTTCCAATTTGCATAATTAGCACCATCCAATATACATTAGTTTTGAGAAGATTAACAAATACAGATCCACCACTAAACATTGAAAAAGAGAATCCTAAATTACATTATTTTAAAATAATCAATTTTCCATTGAAGATTTGTGATAGAAAATAGATTTTTAGAAAACTTAATAATTTTCACTTATTTGTTAGATATTTATAAAATTTATCAAAAAATATATATCCACATTATCTATTAGGAATTTTGTGTAATATAAAAAGATAATAAAATTACTAAACAATCAAAATACACATATGTCTGCATTATTCATTGAGAATTTAGCGAAACATAAAATAATAATAAAATTGTTACATAATATAAAAATGAAATACGTATTCAACAATAAAACATAGTAATTGCATTATCCATCAGGGATTTTGCAATTTAGAACAAACAACATCATATATAATTAATGAAGGAATATGATATCCTTCAAGATTATACTAGAATTATATATCATGCATAGACTTAATCACTTGTAATTATAAGAAATGATAGATTCTTGTATAATTGTAAAATAATATAAATAATCATAAATGAAATAATCATAAAATGTTATCAAATAATGTCATAAGAATATAACCTTCAACTTAAGATGATTTCCTCTATGATAGTATTTCTTATTGATCATTATAAGATACAAATCTCTTCCTAACTCACAAACCTTCTTCATAAATCTTGAACTTTTCTAAATACAGTGAACCATTTTTAAAGGTTACAAACTATTGACGGTGAAATCTAGTTCGCATGGATGACCCAAACTTAAGTCAGCAGGGAGGAGTTCTGGGATCCAATGCTGCCTTTGAAGTGTGGAAGAGAAAAGACTAAGAGGAAGAAGATGAAAAAAGGGGAACAACACGTTTAACGTGGTTCAGTCAAATCTAGACTGTACCGGACCCTACATCCACGATGGAGATTTTATTGATGTAAAGTGATTTGCAGAGTTTCTGCTTACAAGATTGTCTGCTTACTCGATCCCTCATTTCTTCTAACAGGGCAATCCTATTTATAAAGGGAGGAGGGGTTACATGCATTAATTACAAGCCACAGTTGTGTTACATCAAATAATAAATGAGAAAAGACAGCAAAAAGAGCTACAATCTGACTATTACAGAAAGTAAGTTACTGAATGGTCCCCCTAGGCTGGCAATAGACTTGTGTCTGCTGCTCGACATCCTGAACAGGGGGATTCTGTAGTGAGTTGGGTGTCGTTGTAGCAAGAAGGCGAGCTTGAGTAGAGTGATTGGTCACTCGACGATTTGGTCTAATGACTTCTTCGCTGGACCGTCCTTCATGGAGGTCGTCATTTCACGGAATGTACCCGAACCCCCTTGCAGCATCATTATATTGCGAAGAGCGAGGCAGGGCTTGATGCTCAGAATTACTTTATTGTTGCCATTCTCTGGAACGTGAGACTTGGTCTTCATTGTACTCGAGGACTCGTCCTTGCGAGGCCAATATTTTGTTATACAACATAAGCCCCCTAACTCTTGGTTTGCTTTACAGACTGGGAGTTGCATGTTTCTGAGGCTTGATTTGTATCTTCAGTCAATATCCTTCTTTGACCGAAGTGTCATGTCAGATGTCTTTCCATTTTGCTTTAGACCATACTTTCTCCTGTTTGCCATTTTTTACCATTAGCATGGCATTACCACTCGTTTCGGGCCGTTGGATGAAGATCAGATTAGATTTTCTCTGGATTCTTCAAAGGGCTGAGCGGGTCTATTTATAACTTGGGGTATTCTTTCTTTCATCCCAGAGAAATTCAATGGAGGAGACTGAAGAGGCTCATGCGCTTTGGTGTCTTGGCTTCCGATGAAGCGTAGTAAGACATGGGTGGTCTGTTGCAAGGTGGCGGGAGACGTGGATAGCCTGTTGCACGTGGCTCCAGTGCAGGATCTGCTTGGCAGGCTCCTACGAGGTTCTCACGGTGTCTTCTAGCCCACCTCCTCCGACTGTTGCATGTGGTGTTGCTGCCTGGCCAGTCAACTTTTACGAATTTTTGAATTGCTGTGTATGGCTCAAGAGAACATGTCGAAGGAATATGCAGAAGGAATTCTAGGGCTGCTGCTCTTCTATGAGCCCGATGACTGGTAGCTGACCTTATGACTGCTTTTTACAGGAATCGTAGTGCCAGGCTTTCAATCTTTTTCCCCTGATATATCATCACCTCGCTTGTTGAGGTCTTTATATGGGATGAGTTCTTTTCCTTTTGAAAACTGTAATGAATGCTTCACGCATTATTGTATGTATCTTTCAGATAGTTAATGTGATAGGTTTGCTTGGCCTAAGGGGGCAGTAAAGAGCTGCAAATTTCAAAAATTCTTCTCCCCTTTGGCTGAGCAAATCTATCAGTGGTATCAGAGCCTTACACTGGTCTTTAGAGGTTTCTGGAACTTATGTATGTGATATACTTGCTTCTTTTTGCATATGTGAAGGAAT
>JANHAO010030325.1:0-10180 GCA_026873985.1 Saraca asoca | reverse complement strand
TATTCATCTTTCTTTATTTCTTTCATTCCTTTATCATTGATTTGGATAGTTGAGTTGTAAGGATTCTGGTACTTAAAATAACTTCTCTGTGGGATCGACCCATATTCGCCAGTACTAGCTACAACTACGTCGTGCGCTTGTGGTTATTTTAAAACGTACAACAAGTTTGTGCACATCAGTGTGACTTCAGGAAAGTTCCTTAGATTCATGGTCAATAATTAGGGAATTGAGACGACTCAAAAAAGGTCAAGGCACTTATTGATATGAGATCCCCTACTAGAATCAAGGATGTACAGAGCCTTAATGGCCAGGTTGTAGCACTTAGCAAATTCATCTTCAAAGCAATAGATAAATGCATCCCATTCTTCGATGTGTTAGAGAAAGTGAAATGGTTCGAGTGGACTAAACAGTGTGAGGTCACTTTCCAATAGCTAAAGCAAAGTATAGGCCGAGCTCCTCTATTATCCAAACTAAGGGAAAGTGAAAAGCTCATTATTTACCTAGGAGTATCTTAGCACACACTCAGTCCAGCACTAGTATGAGAAGAAAGTGAAGCTTAGTTCCCAGTCTATTATGTAAGTAAGAGGTTGCTAGATGCTGAAATGAGGTACTCACCAATAGAGAAGCTTGCCTACTACCTCGTGATAGCAACAAGGAAGTTGCAACCTTACTTCCAGGCACATACCATAGAAGTGCTCATATAGTTCCCACTTAGGTAGATATCGCAAAAGACAGATACCTCAAGTCATCTGCTCAAGTGGGGAATCAAGCTAGCCCAGTTCAACATTGAATACAAGCCCAGGCTACCAATCAAGGGCAAGCCTTGGCAAATTTTATTGTGGAGTTCACAGGACCCACAGAACATGAAACAAAAGCCTCAGAGGCCCCATATTGGGAATTCTATGTTAATGGGTCATCAAACGAGTGGAAGGCTGGGGCAGGAATGCTTCTAATTAGCCTAAAAGGACATAAAATCCTCTGCACACTACAATTTGATTTTCAGGCCATGAATAATGAAGCTGGATATGAAGCATTATTAGTAAGGCTCTATCTGGCAAGAGAGATACAAGCTAAAAATCTAAAAATATATAGTGATTCCTAACTCATAGTCTATCACATACAAGGTGAATACCAAACAAGAGGTCGAAGATGGCCATCTACCTTTAAAAAGTGCAAGAACTGCTTGCTTCTTTCTAGTGATATGAGATCAATTAGATCTCATGAGCTTAGAACACACACACAGATGCATTAGCCCACCTGGTTGTAACCAGAGATGCAGATTTCTTCAGACAATCCTAATAGAGTTCTTCCTATCACCAAGCATGAAACAGAAAAATGTCATAATGGCAATTGTCATAGTGCAGGACTCATGGATGGGTCCAATCTTGGATTACCTACAGAATGGAAAACTACCAAAAGACAAGATAGAAGCATGTTGGTTATGAGCTCTAGCAACTAGATATTACATCTATGATGACATACTCTATAAAAGGGGTTTTCAACCCCACTCCTAAGATGCATAAATGATCATGACTATGACACCATCCTGAGGGATATTCACACCAGCCATTGCGGGAATCATATTGGGGGGTTATCTATAGCTCAAAAAGCACTCTAGCAGGGATTTTATTAGCCTATAATGAAATAAGACACCATCGACCTTATCAGGAAGTGTGACAAGTGTCAGAGGTTTGCCAAGGTCCCATGAGCTCCACTAGCCTACCTGCAACAGATGGTTACTCTATGGCCCTTCATGATCTGGGCCATGGACCTAATTAGGCCATCTTCGACAAGCCATGGGAAGCGTAAACATGTAATGGTAGCTATCAATTATTTCACCAAGTGAGCAAAGGCAAAAGAATTGGCGAAAATCTCTTCTTCCAAAACTAAAAAGTTTGTATAAGCCAATATTATTTACAAGTATGGAGTCCCTCAGTAGATCATGACTGATAATAAGACCTAATTTAATAGTGAGCAATTCATTAAGTTCTGTAACGACCTCAAGATTGTGAAAACTTTCTTAGCTATAGACCATTCTCAGGCCAATGGACAAGTCGAGGTTGTTAACAAGATTATCAAACAAATCCTAAAGACAAGGTTAGAGGCTAGAAAGGGAGCGTGGGTAGATAAGCTATAGAAGGTGCTTTGAGCTTACAAAACTACAGCTTGAAGCACCATAAAAGAAACTCCCTTCTCAATGGTGTATGGATCCAAAGCCATTATCCCAATTAAAGTTTAGGTAACTTCACAACAAAGAGCTACTTTCAATCTAAAGGATAACAATCAGCTGCTCACTATAAACCTTGTCCTCATAGAAGAAACAAGAGAAATAGCTCACCTTATAATTGTAACCTATCAGCAACAGATTATGAGATACTATAACAGGAAGGTTTGAGTTTGACACTACAAAACTAGTGACCTCATGCTGAGCCTTATCCTCCCCAGAGCTCGCAAGGCTAGCAACGGGACACTAGGTCTGAACTGGGAGGGCCCATATATAATCATGAAAAATTTGGGAAATAGAGCTTATCACTTAACAAGCATGAATGAAGCTGAAGTCCCTCGAGCTTGGAATGCTGAACATTTCTGCCCATATTATTAATGAACATGAGTTTGCTTATTTGACCCCTAATATAATTTTTAAATTTTTATGACTAATTACTAATTTCTGAATAAATTTTTAACAAAATTCTAATCCAAAAGCAAGCGATCACCCTTCTAATCTAGAAGCAAGCACTCATCCTTCTAATTTTGAAAGGGCATTCAACTTGGTGTACTTACAAAGACTTAGCACTGCATGTGACCTACTATTCAGTACCACATGCGACCTACTATTTGATACCGTATACGACCTATTACTTGGCACCATATGTGATTTACTATTCAGCACCGCATATGACCTATTATTCGGCATCGCATGTGACCTACTACTTGGCATCGCATACATGTGACCTACTACTCGGCACCGCATACGACCTACTATTCAACACCACATGCGACCAACTATTCGGCAGCTATCGCTACGACCTACGACTTGGCACTACATACATACGACTTACTACTTGGCACCACATACATGTGATCTATTACTCAGCACCGCATGCGACCTACTATTCAGCATTGCATGTGACCTACTATTTAGCATCGTTTGTGACCTACTATTTAGCATCGTTTGTAACCTACTATTCGGCATCGAATACGACCTACTACTTGGCACTTTATTCATGCGACCTACTACTCGGCATGGTATTCATGCGACTTCCTACTTGGCATTGCATTCATGTGACCCACTAAGCAATATGATTGTCGTGGCATAACCTAGCTGAGCACTTGACTCGTGCTAGTTAAGCTGTGGTTCTCATGCGACCTACCAGGGCACACAACTCGTGCAAACAACTTCGGCCTGATGAATATACCTTGTCATGATTAACAAATATACATTGTCATGGTTCACAAGCTGAGAAGATCGATTGGGCATTTAAGTTAGCAAATGTCTATTAAGCTATCATTTATGGGAATCTATTTATGTCAACCTACATGTTATATTTTGTGGTATTTGGAAAAGCAAGAGAATTATGAAAAATTCATTAAAAATCTCAGTCAACAAGGTAAATTTACAAATGAAAGATTCAAAAATACAGATCAAAATAGGCCTACAGCTATCATATCCTAAGAGGAAGGCTGGCCTTTAGAAGTTAAAAACTTGGTGACCTAGAGAAATAACCCATGAAATGAGCACATCATCCATCATATGATCATCTGCTAGATTGCTCTCAAAATTCCCTTCATACTTCTTCCAAAGAGGCAAAAGAACAAAGATAAAAGAACTAAATTCTTTAGTATCACCACGAAGAAATAAGATCTATACAAAACTTTCCAAAATCTTCAAAGAGGAATCATCCAAGGGAACTTCTTATACAGCAGGCCATAAATGCCCCATAGTACCTCATTTAAGATACAGACTATAAAAAACATGGGGGGCTCAACCAATGAGTCCATCAGGTCACTAAACCCCCAAGAAGTAGGAAAAAAGATCTCTTATGCCTTAAATAACTTGCCTAGCCTCACTAATAGAACTCAAGACTGATCAAATGCCCTCAATCTAATGGTCCAACGAGAAACAAGGCTTAGTCATTGCCATGTTTATGGCCAGGGGAAAATACACATTAAATGTGGGTAGTACATGTAAGATAATGGAACATAAGTTTGAATGACAACATTGCAGATTGAAATTGCAAGCTTTTACCAACAAGACTTCAACTCCCAATCTGCAAAATGAACTGAGAGCTAAGGGGCTAATGTTATGGGTATTTTTGGAATTGCACAAATGGGCTAGTGAAAGCCCAATGGACAGACTCAACAAATAAGGGCCCAACTCATTTACGATTGAGGCCACTGGACTAAGACATCAGGTTGCTAAATACGAGCAAAGGTCACCAGTCAATGCAGGTTGAAGTAGTAACCTCAGATCATTGAGAACAAGGCTCAACCCATAGACCGAAGCTCACATCCATAACCATCAGTCCAAGGAAATCAATTCAGCTTCTTATTTTTATGGGAACTCATTGTTATCTATTATGTAATTCTAATTAAGTTAAGATACTTATCTATTGTAGATTTACATTCAAACTGTAACCCTCCAACTATTATAAAAGGAGATGAAATCATTGTATAGGTGACAATCAATCATAAGATACAAAATACTTAGCAAAGAGTAATAAAAGACGTGGACATAGGGGTCAAACTGACTTTAATCGAATCAAGTTAAAAACTTATAATGTCTCACTATTCTTCTTCTTTCTCTCTTTCTCTTTTTATATTCAATTTATAATTTAGGATTCTAAACACGAGTTGACTAGATTCGACCGTCAACAGAAATATAAAAAATTAAAAAATATCTTAATTTACTTTATCATAAAAGTCTAATTCTAAATTTTATTAAATAATGATAATGTGATGTTACTTACACTATCATATATCCACTTCCATCATTCCCTTTTCGTATAAAAAATTGAACTTTTTCTTTATGAAAATAAAAAAAGAATTTTTTTTTCCTAATATAAAAAGAAAATGAGGGGAGTGAATATAAGACAGTGTAAGTAATATTCTCATGATGATAAAACTTTATTTAATCAAACTCTATACTAATATATTGTATTTAAAATATTTCTTTTATTACATCAATTATTTAATATATATTAAATAAATTATTATTTTTATAATATTTAGATTATTTATTATTTATGTTTGTTTTAAATGCTTGAAGTATCAATATTTTAATTAGTAAATAATCAATTACTTTACCTTATGACAAAATCTATATCTTAAATTTTGTTTAATAATGTTAGAATTTAAGTTAATTTATTTTTACCATTTATGATAGCATATTTAATACTTTATTTTATCATGCTAGTTATTTAATGTGCATTAATATATCTCAATTTTTATAAATTAAATATATTTTTTATAAATTAAAAACTATTAGATATTTTTTTTCTTTTATTTACATTCAATATATTAAAAAACCATTAATGGTTTGATACACATATTAGTAAATATATTAGTTTATAAAAAAATTCATTTTTTCAAAAAGTTTGTGTGTGTGAGGGGGAAATAATGAAGGTTTATTAATTGAGCTACGAATTGTTGTCCCCCTTTTTATTAATTGAGCTACGATAACACATCAAATATTAAGCAATCAAATACATTCATGTGCAAAATAAATAAATAAAACATAATAAAAAATTTAGTTTATTGAAATACTACTCTATTACAGCTCTGTTCACGGTTTGGGTAAGGATCCTTTTTAAATTTTAACATTGACTGAATCAACATTTGAAGCTATTGAGATTAGCGCAAAAAACAAATGCTACTGAGAAGAAGGCATCATCTCCAAGTCAAGCACTAATAGCTAGCCAACAGCTGGCGGTGGCCGGACGGCACAATTGCTACCAGCAAGCAAAGTAGCAACAACACAGCACCTAAAATAGGGGAGGGTTTGATCAACCAGCAGCAAAAGGGTGAGCAGCTCCTCCTAGCAGCACCAACTAGCAAGCAGCTCGGCTAGATGCAATTGAACATCAGTGGACAAAGTAGCTTCCTAGCATGAACAGCTTCAAAGGTTAGTCGGAGATAGGGTTGCAATAAGCCGAGCTAAACAGGAGCAGCTAAAGTCATTTGGAGCAATAGATGAGTTGCCCAGAGCAAAGCATGGATTGGCAAGAGCAGAACTGCAACGGATCGAGAAAGAAGTAGGGCAGACTGGCGGTAAGTATAAACAAGCCGAAGATGAAGCAGAGGTAGCAAGAATAGACTAAAGAAGAAGAAGAAACAAAAGTTGATTGGAACGAGGAAGCAGTAGCCCAAAGAGATAGACCGGTGGCCGAAGAAAGGAGTTGATCGATGGAAAAAAAAAGTGAAAGAAGAAGGAGAAGAAGAAGAAAGTGGAAGCAGAGGTCAGGTAGAGTGAGAAAGAGGTGGCACCAAAAAGAAAGAAAATGAAGAGAAAAAGAAAAAAAAGGGGGAAATTACTTTTTGCTACAAAATAAAATTAAAAATTCACTATAACATATCTACTTATATTATTTTTTATCAAAAAAAATATATGTTAGAGTATAAATGATATACTTTTAACATATAATTTTACAAGTTTACTATTAGCTTATTTTATTTACTAAAGTGTTACAAAGTGATTTATGTATAGTAAGATTTATGTAGTTATTGGTAAAGAATTACTTAGGTGACTATATAAATCCTATTGTATTTGGCATTTGGAGATGCCAAGCAAAAATGTGTCAAGTATAATTATTTCAAGAAATTTGATTTGTGTTTTTCATGTCTTCTTATGCTAACTTTTCAACAAAGTGTTATCAACAATCTAAGCGATCTTTAAGGCCTATGTGTTAAGTGAAAATCAGAAAGAATTATCCTCTATAAAAACATCAAAAGTGAGTTTTGTCATGACTTTCAATAATTATTTTGTTACTAAACCTCCTAAATTCTTAGTAAAAAATTATGCAATTTGGACTGGCAAAATGAAGTCATATATCAAAGCTTATAAACTTTGGGAGACAGTAAAAACAAGTAAAAAACATGCTCCTCTATCCAAAAATCTCACCTTGGCTCAAATCTGATACCATAGTGAGGAAAATGCAAAAAAAATATAAAACTCTATTTGCCATTTAGTATGTGTTCAAGACAAAATATATATGAGGCTTAACTGTAACACTTCTAAAGAAGAATGAGATTCTTTAAAGGAGGAGTTTTAGGGAAATAAAAGAACAAAATAAATGCAATTGTTGGATCTAAGAAGAGAGTTTGAAGTCCTCAAGATGAAATATTCTAAAACTATCAAGAAGTATACTGATAGACTTATTAGAGTTATAAGTCAGATCAGACTTAATAAAGAGTTAAATGAAAGAAGATTACTAGAGAAGGTGTTGGCTAGTGCTCTTGAGAGATTTGAAACAAAAATCCCTTATTTGGAACATTCAAAAGATTTTACCTAATTAACTTTGACAAAGCTTTTTAATGCTCTTCAAGCTTAAGAGCATAAAATAGCAATAAGATTGGATGAATTATAAGTAGAAAAAGTTTTTCATCTACTATTATATGAGAAGAAGACCAACAATTATGGTGGGAAGAAGCCATCTAGTGAGAAAAATGAAAAAAGAAAAAAAAATAACGGTAGAGACAGAAAAAGAGGCACACAAAAAAGGAGAATACCCACCTTGTCCTCATTACAAAAAAAGATCTTACTCTAAAAAATTTTATTGATAAAGGCCAAATATGAAGTGTAGAGCTTGCAACTAGCTTGGACACATTGAAAAAACTTGCAAAGAAAAATATAATTAGCAAACTCAACAACAAAAATTGATGTAGAACAAGTAGAGACATTGTTTATTGCAACATGTAATGTTGAAATTTTAAAATCAAATACTTGGATGGTTGATAGTGGTTGTAGTGATCACATGACACATGATATCACCATTTTTAAGAATCTACATAACCCTTTCAAATTTAGAGTAAAACTTGACAATGGAAAGTATATTAATATCAAATGAAAGGGAGTCATTTTAATTGAGACTTCCTCATGTACAATGTTCATTTATGATATTTTATATGCATTTGAAATCAATCAAAATCTATTAAAGGTAGCTTAACCACTTGAAAATTATTATGCCTTGCTTTTTAAAAATATTTTATACATCATATATCATCCCTCTAGTTGTGAATTGATGTTTGTCAAGATGAAAGATAGGAACTTTTCAATTGAATGGAATCATACACCTATGCAAAATGTTATAACCTCTAAAGAGTTTTAAAATAGAGCAAATGGTGATTAAGAACAAGATCAACAAGATGAATATAGAAATTCAACCAAAAAAATTAAATTTTAAGGCAAAGATACAAAACTCATTAAAGAAGTTTATGTCAAATGCAATTTTGTTGCATTAGAAGATATTAACTTTCATTAGGTTGGTCATAAAAATGAATGGATATAAATGATCGAGAAAAATAAGCAAGGTGTCAAGAGGCACTATAAAAGGCGAGTTGCTAAAAATCACAAACAAAACTAAAAGGCTAATTTTTAGAAGATATTTGTACTCTTTAATAGAAAGTACAATGCTTTTTCCTTTTTGAAAAACCCTTGAAGTGTGAAAATTTTAGATAAAGTCTTGGATCAAAGAGATTCCAAAATTAAGCGGGAGTGTTGAAAATTAAATATATCTAAATTCATGTGTGTTTTTGGGTTTATATTATTTAAGTTCATTATATGCGAGTATGTACTTTCAATGTAAAAGTACATATATATATAAATATGAGTAATTCATATATGATGAGATCCATATAACTTTAAATATGTCAAATATAACAATTTCAAGAAATTTGATGTGTGTATTCCATATATTCTTCTACCAATCTTCCAACATATTCAGGAAAAAATAATGACAATAGTACTTAGATAGTGATAACAAAATATTTCACTCATTTAATTATCCTCTCACTAAGCTTTTTAAGTTCTAAAAATGACTTACTTCAATTATGTTATTGTATATTTATGGTGTGATGTCAATTGGATTCATTATGGAAAATTTTGTAGAATTTGGCTTTGTTAAGCAGTTTCTGTATTTTAGTTATAACTTGAACTACACTTGTCCAATTAATGTGATTTTTATCTTGTAGGAAATCTAAGACATAGCTATACAAACTTCATGAAGACCTCTAAGGCTTAATCTCACAATTGGTTATCTAAATTTGGAGTTGAAGCCAAAATGAGAATGTTGCCTCAGCCTGTCTTGAGCAGCCAGACCTTTAAGCATTCATTATGCCATATCTAGAGCTATACAAGTCAAAATGAGGTCAACTAAGTCCAAATGGAAGTTAAGACATAAAGCTACAACTCTCATGAAGACTTCCAAATCTGAATCCATCAATTTGGGCATGCAAATGGAGCTGCAAATCAAAGACAGAATGCTGATGAATTGGACCTCTATAGAATTGGATTTTTAGGCCCCAATTGGCATGCAACTTGAGCCCAATGAACTATCCTTTGCACCAGCTCATACTCAACCAGCTGGAGAGCTGTAAGTCAGAAGAAAACTAGAAGAAGAAGTCTGTATTAAGACACTACACATAAAAGGAGTGGCAGCAAGCAATCAAACCAGCCATCATGATTGCCTACTCACCAACCATACAGCTAGCTTCTCTTTTCCTAGGCAAAGTCATTTTAGTTGAGAGTTTTTTAGTAAGTTTAGAGTTAAGTTTTTGGGAAGTTCCAGCAGAGTAGAGTAGGATGTTTTCTTCTTCATTTTTTTCTGTATTTTTCATACCTTCCATGGAAGGCTGAGTTTGTAATCAGTCCAAGGGATTAACAGCTTAAAGATTAATGCTGAGATTTTGGTTTCACCTTGTGTTCATTTGTTTGTCATTTCTTCTCCTTTCCTTTCTGTTTTTATTGAGTTTTCTAAATTGAATAGCTTCATTTGGTTTGGATGATTATATGGTTATTACTTAATAATCATCTTAGAAGAGAATGGTAGAAACCAAGCAATACATTAAGCTTTTGATAGATTGTTTATTGGCTGAGTTCTACTTAAGACTCATTAATCATTTCAAGGCTTCTTGTTATGATTTAAGGCCAGAAAATATGATTAATAATTGGATGAATATTTAGTGA
>JANHAO010030324.1:0-10171 GCA_026873985.1 Saraca asoca | reverse complement strand
GAAAAAATAATAAAAAAAAAACCGGGAATACAAAAAAGAAAATGGTTATCTATATAAAAAAGGGGGAGACCATAAAGACATAACCCCCCCCCCCCCCCCCGCGTTTGTTTTTTCCTATGTCTTATGATGCCATCTTACATAAAGATATTTTGGGCCTGCCAATGTTTTGAAGTTCTTGTAAATACATCCTTGGTTTGATATTTCTCCAGTAAAGCATCCTGGTAGTTTAGAGAAAAGACAACAACAATTGCATAAATGATAACTACAGCTTTACCAAAGCAACAAAGAACTTTGCAAAATATGGAGTAACTAATAATTTAATAAGTTATAGAAACAAGGGTTATATTGGTATATACACGAAAAATTTGTAAGATGATTCATTCTTTTACAAATTTTTCATAAAATCTTATAATTTTTTTTTATAAAATCTTACAATTTTTTCATAAAATCACTAAATATTTTTGTGTTACAACTGTGACCATAGTAGTTGTAAGTTTTTATTAAAATGTTACAAGATTTTATGAAAAATTTACAACCCCATACTCTAAATACTTGCAACTTTTTATGAAAAAATTATAAGATTTATGTAAAAAGTTGAAAGTTTTACAAAGAAATTGCAACTTTTTCATAAAAATATGCAACTTTCCCCCACTAAAGCAAAACCCTAGAAACAATTATAAGGAGTAAGCATCATGTAAGCAAAACAACAAGCAAAATCTTCAAAGGCACAAGAATAGGCGAGCTGAGTAAAGTTGCTCCTACATAATCTTAGTTCCCATATTCTACATTAATTATTACTAATATTAGTGATTATTTCTAAAAAAAATTAATTACATTTATATGTAGCTACAATTTCTTATAACTGCACAAATAATACAATTTAAGTAAAACTTTTCTTACTTACTCTAAAATAGGTAAGGTTAGATGAACTCAAATTTAATCATATATGCAAGTATGAGAAAAGTTGTAAATAGATGAAAATGTAAGTAATAATACTCTAATTTCTGTTCAACTTCAAATTCATAGTTAGTTGTCATACCTTGGTGACAAATATGTGAGACTGATTTGATATAATCTTAAAGCTAAAAAAAAAATTATTTCATTTCTCCATAAATCACTTTTCATGGTATTAATTTTTCATAGTTGTATATATAATCCTCTCATACTATCCCTCACACTAGTATACATATTTCACAATTTGAATCGAACTATCTCACATGCTTTTTAAGATGTTTGATTTAGACTATACAAAACATAAGAGGTCAGTTTGATATAAATTGTACCATTTATCAGGTGGGATTAGTTTGATCTAGAATTTGCATTATACTATGTTCTTAATTTCTACCAAAAGATGCATACTAGCTATGCAAGTTCCAATATAATATTAAAACAAGAAATGTAAACATCGTAATACACTTAAATGTAAACCTTAGTACGAGGAATCAAAACATTTCTTGGTATAGGAAACCCTTTTCACTACCAAAAAACTATTAAAATAGTGGTAGTTATTTAGAGGCGGCTTATCAAACCACTTCTAAAGTTCTTTTATAACGGTAGTTAAATAATAATCGCCTCTATATTTTTAGAAATTTTTTAACAATAGCGACGATTAACTTATAACTGATTCTATATTTTTTGAAATTTGTAACAATAGTGGTGGTTATAGGTTAACCACCACAATGTTTTAGTTTAGCATTAGTTAAAATTTAACCGCTGCTATGTTTAGTAATTAAAAACCTTTATGCCTAAATGAAAACCAGAAGCTCGTGCATTTTGCCCTATTTCTCTCTGCCAAAATGAAAACCAAACCCTTGCTGATTATTTCAGGTAACTCTTCTTTTCTCTCCCTCTCTCTTTTTCCTTCATGTTGTTAATTTTGGCTTTAAATTCTGTTTTAGTGTGTGGTTTTTGTATTTTGATATAATGAGTTCAGTTTGAACTTTATATTAGAGTCTTGTTATCAAAACTTTAATTTGTGATTGTCATGATATATTAGAGTTTGATTCTCATCAAAACTTTAATTTCTGCATTTCCTTTGTATATGGCCCTCTTCACTTACAATAGAGGAAGGAGTTTTGGGACTTGCTGAGTAACTATAATCAGTCCATACAACCTACATTGTTGTACTTAAGAGATTTTAACCAAGTGTTAACTCCTGTTTATAAACTAAGTTCATCGAGTACCTTATATAGTGCTGAGGAGTTTGAGAACTTTCTTTATCATCAGGGCATGCTAGGTATTATTCCTAAGAAAGGGATCTCAGCCCAGTTGTTGTATTCATTACTATAGTGAAAGATATTATTGCCATTTCATGTTTTAATGAAAAGTTGTTTAAGCTAAACCTTAAGAATGGTTAAAACACACCAAAATTATATTGCAATCATTGTTAAGATACGAAATTGATCTTCATCATTTAAATAATAATTTTATTCAGTTTTGAGATTAAGCAAGCTTGTGAAGAATCACTTTCAAGTTTCGAGCTTTAACTCAAGTTCTAAAGATAATACTTTATACCTTATATATTCTGTTCTATCTAGTAATGAGCTAAGGAATATGCTGTAGGCCAAGTAATGTCTCTATCTTAAACAGAGGAGCAGTATGAATAAATCATAGGCACCTTAGAGTAGTTGTTATTTACACTACCCTATCTTTGGGAGCCATATATGAAATTATCTATAAAAATTTGTGTGCACTTATGATTGAATGTATGATTGTGCCAATTGATGTGTGCTTGAAAATAGCTGTGAATCTAAAATGATACTATAAGTGATGAATGTTAGGGCTCACATTACACCAAATTGATTTAATGAGAGTTCCTCTATTTCAAATGAGGCTCGAGTAGAGGGCCAAGATCAAGAAGATAGTGTAAACTCATTGCTTTACCAGGGAATGCCCTGGATAGTGTATTACTAGGCTATAAGAACTTACTAATGTCTTAAATAGAAATGTTGAATGAGGTAGCCATAAATCAAATCAGAATAGGGATGAACATAAATTATCCTCCTCACTATTTAATGACTGTATCCAATGTAAGAATTCTTGAAATGCAAGCTTCCTATGTAAATTGGGATAGATATGTTTGTAGACACCCAACAATTCCTAAAACAAATAGAATGAATAGGCAAACTGCTAGGATGCAACGATGACCATTTAGTTGAACTAGCAAGATGGTATAGCTTACTATTGCTATGAGTGACACATTAGGGGACATGAGGAACTACTAGGTGAACAATGTGTTAGTGAACAACATAATTGCCTAAAAGCTACTTATGCTTATGGGACATCCACCAAAAATAGCCTACAATGAGAAGGAAGGAGCACAAGCACTCTTTGTTCATATCAGAATTGCTTTCAATGCGGAATCTAGCAATCATTGCTTATCTCTATGTTCTAATTACATTGTTGTTTGTTTGAGGTGCAAACAAATTAATTTACTGCATGGCTTCATTGTTAATGTAGTTAGCCATTTATTTATTGTGTAACTCACTAGGATAATGCTGCCTTTTTTTAGTTGAGAAGATGGAATATTAAAACATTTATATACTCACCAAAGGGAGAATAGATAATCATTTACAATCTTTATTTGTATGATTTGCGTACTTGTGTACAAAATTGTTATATGATTATGTACAAAAAACTGAAACAAAATTATGTGCATAAAAGATATCTAAAATTGAACTCAGAAGGCATAATTTGGACAAATTGTGAAAGGGGCTGTGATTTTCTTTTCTTGAGAAATTTGAAGGTTTCTTTGCCTGAATCACTTGGTAATTGTTTGGCCTTTAGTTGCTGATTACTTGCTGATCTTAAAAGAATTCATGCATGATTGATTCTCTTTTCCACTTTTATCTTCTAGAAATACAATCAGGAGGCATAAGCAATTTGTAAGTTGTCATTAATTATGGTTTGTCTTCATTCAGAATACCTTGTTTTTTTGTGTGATTTTTCTCAACATTGAAATACTTAGATTCACAATTTGTAAATTGTCATTAATCATGATTTGTCTTAAAGGGGAAAGACTTAGTTTGAGAATTTAAATGTATATTTGTATTATTTGTGATTTTTGTCGATGTGACAAAAATTGGTTTAAGATTATTATATAATGTACTTATATATATTGTTTTACAATCTATTTTATAAAAATGCCTAAGTCGGGATGCCCAAGAGTTTAAGGCATATAGGGAGCATCCGGTACCCACTAAGGATGGCAATTTTACCCGTGTATCCATTTACTTATAGATATCCGCCTATGATGGGCGGGTATAGGTATAAGAAAAAGTGTTTACAGGTGAGTATGTATATGAAAATCATATTCGTAACAGGTATGGGTATGAGAAAATATCCATACCCATACTCATTTACTTGTTTAAATAAAAAATTATTTTTATATAAATAAAATGATATCATTTTGAGTAATGTATATAATACCTCAAAAAATAAAATAAAATAAAAATGCTGGCTGAAGAACTAAAGTGAAATTTTGATATTTTTTATTTGAGCCATAATATAATTTCATATTTTTAGTAAGGACCTATTTAAAATTGATAAAAAATTTATGGGATCAAATTGTAATTAAAAAAAATAGTTTTGACAGGTATACCCACGGGTACAAACCCGTACCCAAATCCATTACTGTGTTCATATGTACGGATAGGGTATGGGTATAAAATTTTTTGGCGGGTCTGGGTATGGATATTGACAAACCTACCCAAACCTGACCCGTTACCATCCCTAGTACCCACCCATCTCTTCCACAACCCACCCACTCTACACGACCCACTCAATCTCAACCCATTCAGCCTACTTAGCCTATAGACTCCACATGACCCACATAGTCCCAGCATTCACAGCCCACCCACTCCACATAACCCATGCAGTCTCAGCCCACAACTCACATGACCCATACAGTCCCAGAATTCATAGCCCACCCAGGACACGGAGCTTGCTATTGATGCAGGTGATGAGATGAATGATGAGCTACATTGTGCTCATTCTGGTGATGAGATAAATGATGGGCAAACTGAAGCTCCTGGTGCTAGGAAGAGTAGGCCTAAAGATGGATGGCATTGCAACATGATAGGTAACAAAAATATATTATTTTCTTATATGTTTGAGTTAAGATTACATTAATATTTTGTACTTCTTTCAATAGATAATGAGGTGTGGTCAAGGTCAAGAAGCTCTAGGTTGATCAGGTTTGGAGCTTGGATGGAAATAAAGTCTTAGTATGGACGAACAATCTTGGTCAGCCCATAGGAGAGGAAGGAGGCATTTTTTCAGGTACAATGGGTCATCTAGTCATGACCAAATATGCCATAAACTAAGAGGCCTGACCAAACATACTATACTTAATTAAAGATGATATATTCAACAGATTGGTGATGGTATGCAATAGAGCTATCTTGGCATTAACAATTCATATTTCATTCTGATACTAATGGCTTTTTTTGGTCACAGCCATCTTTTCAATTTGAAAATGATCAAATGGCTAAGTGACTCACTAATCAATGGATTGGAAAATGGTGGAGGGATTTCAAAAGAGCCTTGTACAACAAACATTATGACCTCAGCCTAACATTGGAGTAAAATATTGAATAAAATTGCCCCACAGGCGTTTCAGGTGAGTAATGGAGAGGTTTGGTCCTCATTCAGAATAAACAAAATCACAAGGTTAGTAGTTTATTTAATTCTAGTATGCGAAAATAATTGAATTTAATTATGCCTATACCGATAACTGAATGAGTAATCGAGTTTCTTCATGTAGGAAATGTGTAGGTAAAATGCACGGAATAGAAGCAAACAGACCATTCCTCACGCTGGGGGGTCAAAATCATTTGCATAGAAAAAGGATAAAATGGTAGCATAGCTATCTAATTTAAGTGAATACAATTAAGATTTGCTTATGAAATAACTCTTTTTTACTTGTTTAAATGATAGGAGAAAGAGAAAGAGAGAGACAAGGTTCTATTGGACGAGAAGAGTTATGAGACTATGTCTATAGGAGAAATGATGACTAGTACATGAATGATGAGGTAAGGAGCATAAAGGTGAGGGTTTGTTGAAAACTTTATTATTTTCAAAAGAGTAATCAGTTGATATTGATACCTATATTTTGTTATTTACATAGGAAAAATTGCAAGAAGCCTTGAGCTAAGCAGACAAAACATAACTGTCAATAATTTTCCCAGACGATACTTTTGGGCAAGTGTTTGGGAAGGAGCACCCAGGTCGTATCCAAGGACTAGGCATGGGTGTTTGTCCCACTAGCATATTTGGGAGCAGTTCTAAAAGAGGAGGTGGTAGCTGTTCATCGGGCTCCAATAATGTGAACCAAAAGATTAATAGGCTTTAACCAGAGTTATGTCAAAATAAAAAGTGACTGGATAAAACACAGGCATAGGTAGAAGCTATTTTGGACTACATCAAGTCCATGGACGCGTACATTCCACCTCATTTGTTCAGTCAGTCATCTGCTGACCAACAGGTATTATGTGTAAAACTTGGTCAAATATGTTATTCTAACTGTGTTTGCTGTGTATTTGTTTGCTATGTAAAAGTTGTTAGTTTTCTGCCAAATATTTGTTTGCTGCCAAATATAAAATTTTGTTGATGTAAATATGCATGCATTTCTTTATATGGATGCCTTGCATTCTGGTGTAATCAGCCTTCAATTTGAAAATGAGCTTTAAGTTTTTGTATCTGTCCTATTCAGCACATTCATCTTTAATTGGATCCTCATAAAACTGTCTTTGTATCTTCTTCTTTTTCCTGCCTAATTGGACCAATTTCTGCATACTTGAATTACTATTTTTCCGCATAATTGGGCCAATATGATATTTGGTTTCTGCATATGTATGCCAAACTATGGTATAATTGTACTAGTTTATAGGTAATTGAATTGTTGTATTCAAACCAGAATTTTGCTAAACTATGGCACAAGTGAGTTGCTATTTTTGCATGTCTAAATTTGTAAGTAATTTTTCAGTTTGAGATATTCTTTGTCTTTTTTCTTTTAAGGATGGGGTTGATGTTAATTTGCTAAATAAATTTTCACCTGTACATGCGAGAAGATCTTCAGGAATGAGCAATCAAGATAGAAATGCCACCGATCCTAGCCAATCTCCTTAAGTTTTATTGTATTTTTGGTTTTAAACAGTTTTTGACTAGAATGTAAAGTCGATTGATATTATATTTTATTCGAATGAATGTCATTTTTATTATATTTGAATGAATGTTATTTTTTTTGCATTATGAGTTTGCATTTATTTTTTATAAGGATAATTAGTGTCATTAACTAATGAAATAAAAAGATTGAATAGCTTGAATTTTTTTAAAAAATATTACAAAAATTTAGCGACGGTTGCTTAACTGCCGCTAATTAGAATTTTTTATAAAAAAATATTTCAGCGGTTTATGTAACTGCTGCTAAATTATATTAAATTTTTTTATATAAAACATTGTAGCGGTTAAGTTAACCGCCGTTAAATTAATGCATAAATTTTTAAAAAATATAATTTTCAATTATTCCTTTTAACCACCGCTAACGTTGACTTGGCAGTGTATTTTCTAATAGTTCTTGTAACCACCGTTATTTTATTCTGTGACAGTTTTAATCGACGTCATACACACTGTGTAATCGCTGCTATTTTAAGAGTTTTTTTTTATAGTGTTTGAAGCAGCAAACTCTTGAGCAGCTAAAAGCTTTGTCTGTGTAAAGGAGTTCCTTCTATAAAAAGAGCCAACCAGAAAGGTACAGGAAAGTCCTTTAGCTGTTTAAAACTTGACTGCCACACAAAAAGTCCAAAAGACATTTAAACAAGAGCTTGGGACAAAAAAAAGACATAATTAAATGCTATCATAATATAAAATATAATGGCTCAAGCAATAATACATACACACATTACTTTTCATATTACATAAAGTCCGAGAAACAAACTAAACAGGCAAGATCAAGATCAGTTTGACTTACAATGTGTCAAGTGTGTAACTATAAGAGAGATTTATATATGCAACTAGTATATTTCTATTAATGTTATGCATATACAGATTCACAGAAAATAGGCACCTGAGCTAATTCCTGTGGCTGTAAAAAAGAAGTTCATTTTCCTTGCCTAAAATTTTGTCAAAGAAGAATGTCATCTATTTGAGATCAAAATCAACTATGTTTTGAGGGATACATTATATTGCTAGCAACAGATACAGAAAAGGAAAACAATATAATAAGAACATAAACCTTGTCACCTTAGGGGGTGTTTGGTTTCAGAAAATATTTTTTTTTTATTTTTTAAAAATAATTTTTATTTTTAAAATTTTAAATTTTAGAAAATATATTTGATTTGATTTACTATTTTTGTTTCTAAGAAATGAAAATAACGAAAACATGTTTGATTTATCTATTTTCAATTAACTAAAAGTTTTTAAAAAATTATAATAATGTCACTATATTTTTAACTTTTAAAAACGAAAATAATGAAAATAACTTTTTTTCATTTTTAATTTTCAGTCTATTTTAAAAAATATTTTCAATAAAATCAAACTAAACATATTTCCAACTTTATTTTCTGTTTTCATTAAAAATGAAAATAAGAAATACTGAAACCAAATGTCCCCTTAGCCATCATTCAAAAGTTTCTGAATATGTACATAGCTCAACCTGATATTAGCAGATTCAATAGTTCAGACAGTACTGGGAATAATATGACACATACTCAGCTAATATCCTTAAAGGCACCATGCTCTCGTTAATGATATCTAATTTTTAGGAAACCGGAAGAGTTTGCAAAAGAAAATAGCTTTTCATTTCGAAGACAGCTTTTTAGCTTTACAGTTTCGTGTGCTCCAAAATCATGCTTTCTATAATTTTGGTTTCTTTTTCTTGTGTTCTAGCCACCTCTTAGGAATCATAAAATCTTAGCCCAAAGAACCTTGGAACCCTATGAAACCAAGAAGAGGGTTGTGATTAAATACATTTTAGTATATGGAGTAAAAATAGAATGAAGTCCAAAAATTATGCGGACTAAGACCCATAAAATCATGGTATGTTAAAATGCGGACTTGAATCGGCTTTGTCTGTTAGGTGTGCAATCCACAGAACTGGACCCAATAATCCATTGACGGATTCGTATTTCTGTTTTTTTTTTTTTACTTAATTATTTACATATTTATTTACTTAATAACACATAGTTATACACTTATTATTTTTTCACAAATGTAATTTTATATATTATGGACTTTTTTATGATATAAAACTTGATATATCTTTAAGTTTTTTTCTTATTACATACAAGTTTTCAGCATTAAAAATAAGTATAAATACGTGATTTTAAAATGTTTTAAGTTTAAAATTATTATTTTAAGTTAAAAATTTAAAATGATTTTTTAAAAAGAAATTTAAAATAATTTTTAAAAAAATAGAATTATCTACGGACAGATCCATTAGATCTAGGGACCATTCATATTAGAAGTTAAACTATCATTTTGACAATTTACATTTTTTGTGGACCGATCAACGGATGGATCAGATCGGTTCATCTAACAGCTTAAACTGTGAGAATGAAAGTGCTAAAAAATGAAGACAAAACAAGCCAAGAAATGGAGAAGGATTATCCATGGTGGGCATCATATTCATAATGGAAATTAAGAAAAAAAAAAAGGATGTTTCTACTATGTCACCTGAATTGTATTAACAATGAGGCCAGAGAGAATGAAAACAACGCCAAAAGGAGGAAAAACAAATGCAGGTGGGACCGCCAAGAAAAAACTAGAAATGATGAGAGGAATATTATTTTTTTTTTAAAAAAAAAAACTAAGGTTTCGCGATCATTAATGAACAGCTGTGTGTTGGCTGGTTCGTGGCTGAAGGACCGGTTGAAGCGGCCATTGACTTTGCAAGTAGCATGTGCTTTGATTTAATACACATAGTACGCCTTTGGCCCTCGTCCATTGAGGAAAGTCCGAACCCTTTTGATTGGGGATTGGAGGGTCGACGAATATCACCTTAATCATGGCTTCGCTTAGACAGGCTGTCCTGTCTCACATTAGCTGCACTTTCTTGCAATTGCTTTTGTTTGTGTTTTATTGATTATATAGAACCTTAGTTTTTGGCTACTTTAAGCAAAGCTTGCAATTAATGTTACAGTGCTCATGGAAATTGAAACATTTATGGTCTGTT
>JANHAO010030323.1:0-10188 GCA_026873985.1 Saraca asoca | reverse complement strand
GACTTCTTCATATTTTCTTCAATTTTTGCTTGTTTCTTGCATGTATTCTCCTTCTATCCTTTCCTTGATCTAAATGCAACTTCATCTTTTAATTTCCTTCTTCTTTTTAGGCCTTTTTGTCATCCTGCATAAAAAATACAAACCAAGAGCAGTATTTAGGATAAAACATAAAATCAAAGTAAAGACATTAAGAAAACACAAAATACTATCAACAAAATGGATCAAAACTACCTTATTTTTATGCCTTTTTTTCCCATTTATTAGACGTGCAGACTAAATACCTGGTAATCAGAAGGTTGTTGATTCACAGCAGCCTCTTGACCCTTAACGAGGTTTGGATGAGCAATGAAGTCCCTAATGACCTTACCATTCCTCGAGGTCACTTTATCAAGGTGTCGCACCCACTTTATCCCCTATGCCGGAGAGCCAGGCTCATCATTGTTCCCTATTTGGTGATGCTAATGTCCATAACCTGTGCCCATCTACACAAAGGAAAAGGAATGGTCAAGTCGCTACAAATGAACTATACCTAAAAAATTGAGGCTAATAGTTCCCTATGTGGCAGGTCATGTGCACCTTAGGTCACCACATCTAACACTCGGACTCCAGGAGACAAAGGGGACTCAATGGTTGAATCACAAAAATTTAAAGAATAAACATGAAACTCAAAACGGTAATTAGAATCCCTAAAATTTACTGATAGAACAACCAAATAAATCAAATTAGGCAAAAAGAAAATGCACAGGCAAATAACTTCAACCAACATTCAGATTTCTTAACCATTAGTAGACAAGTCTTATACCAACCACAAAATAAAGAAGTTCAGAAACCATGAGCTAAAGAGGGAAAGACTTACCGTGATTAGCAGAAGTAGAAAGTCCAAAGATGCATGTAAAAGTGTCTTTCAATGAGTAGAACTCAAATAGCAACTGGGAAATCAAAATGGCACTAACAGCAATAGATGACAGTGAATGGTCATAGGATCTAGTAATAAGAACAAGCAAGAAGAGCTTAGGAGTTTCAAGTTTTAAATAACAAGTGAGAGGAAGAAAAGAGTCTCTTCAGTTTATATGACGTGTAATGCCACCGTTAGATCTGGGAACCCATCAGCTACCTATGATCTGACGGTTCGACAAATGCCAGTAGCAAGTTGGCAACAACATGGCATGCATGATTATTGAAGGCATGAGTAATTATGACAGGCTAGTGGCAAAAATCAAAGAGTCACGACAAAGTGAGCGGAAACATGTGAAATGACCTATATGATTGTAGATCGCAAGCAACAGACCATAACTCCCGACTCACTCCACATCCAAGAAGTGCTTTATGCATCAAACTCTTGTGTGAGTTATGTCTGAGAAGTGCCTTCGGCACCAAACTCTTACGTGAATAATATTGAGACCCCACATCCAAGAAGTGCTTTACACACTTAACTCTTGTACGGGCCATGTCTAAGAAGTGCCTTTGGCACCAAACTCTTACATGGACAATACTGAGACCCCACATCTAAGAAGTGCTTTATGCACCAAACTCTTGCATGGGCCACGTCCAAGAAGTGCCTTGAGCACTAAACTCTTGTACGGACTAAGGCGCACCTATACTACCTATCTAGGCATTCAATCCCACATTAGTAAAGGCGCTCAAGCACTCTGGTGCATAGACTCCTGGACAACAAAGTGTAATATCTCAAAAAAAAAAAGGAAAAATGTTGGCTGAGGGACCGAAGTGAAAATCCTTAATTTTTTCATTGGGTTGGATTATAATTTCTTATTTTTCTAGAGGGCCTATTTGAAGTTGGTGAAAAGTTTTGGGGTTAAACTTTAATTTCCCATTTTTGCCTTATGCTATAAAAATCTCAGCCAGCTTCTCTCTCTTCTCACACGAACTCCTGAAGTTTCCTTTGCATTCCGGTGTTCCTCTTCATTGCCAAGTCCTTTTTCAATCGAGCTCTTTCCAACAAGCTTCCTCTTCGTTTAATAAGTTAGCCGGAATTTTCTCCCTTCCTCCAGTGCTGGTCTTCTCCTTCCTTGAGTGCGTGAGCTCGGCCTCCTCCTCCGGCACCCCTATTGTACAGTGGTTTACTGGCTTCGTTCTCCTTCCTCTGACGAGCTCTGGCCACGTCCAACTGGTCAACACCCTTCTTCTCCAGTAGGCCTTTCCTTTTGGTAGCTCCCAATAGCTCATCTCCCTTTGTTTCAGCTAGTTTAATTAATGGCTCCCATAGACTCACCGACGACGATCCAGCTCCGGCTGAGCTCCCTACCCGCACTTCAGAATGTGGTGAGTAACCCTAGAACAAAAGATTTATTTTATAATAGATTTATAGTGAGTTTTCAAGATGGATATTTAAAACCCTCATTGTGTCAAATTGATGAAATTTGGAATTTTTATTGTGGATTTGATCTAGATATATTTCTTTGGACAAAACGAGCTCATCAACGTCAAATTTTGGAACTTAACTGACTTAGTTTTCTAAGAATTTTTTTTAAGGTGAGTGGACAATCCTCCTTACTTAATGATCTAATGTGTACATATAAAATAATTTTATTATTATGAAATGTTATAAATCATTTTTCTTGCTGATGAGATTTCCATATATATTAAGGTGATTTCGAAAGTATATTTATAAGTTATATATAACATAGCTTGTCATGATAAAATTATGCATTTTCATTTTTTATTCATGTTATTGAAGTTGACTATTTCATTGTTCCATGTGATGATTGGATATGGAAATGCATTAATAGATTTATGTATGTTTTGATAAATGTTGCTTACTCAAATAAAGATTTTTATGCTATGTAGTATTTTCTGAATCTTGATTGAGATACTGGATCCACTGAAAATTTGGGTGGTAATCCTTAAGTGTACTTGTGAGTATATACAGCCTCGGAACGGAGCAATAAGGATGGAGAGATGTAAGGAGATATACGTTCATGAGCATCCGACAGATGTGTTGGATGGCTTATGAAAGGTATTATGATTTGGTTACCATTTTAAATTTATTCTTTGGAAATTTAGTTGTATGTTTTATTGTATTGTGTTTTAAAGAAAGTTTAAAATGTTATTGACTTTCTCTCTTGTTTATTATTATGCTATTGAATATCATATTTTCAATTACTTGACTCTCTTGCTTAATTATATTTTTCAAATGTACAATGAGATTATGGTTGCAGAACGAGTAAGCATATCTTCATAGCTATATATATATATATATATATATACTTTCAAACATGATTTTAAATAGGATTTTTGGATGATCATGGGATTGTTTACTCATTGAGTTTCTATGAAACTCACTTCTTTCTTTCTATGTTTTTCAAAGCCTGAGGACAAACCTAGGATCTCTTCACCTCATCCTAGACCTGAATCTACTCATTGATTGGGTAGACCCCTCTTGCGGAGATTTAAGGTATAACTGTGGTATAAAGTCTAGCAGTTGATAGGATTGTATATGCATGTATTGTGTATAATTGCTAGATGCCCAGTAGAATGTAAATTGTATAGTCTGGGCCACTGTATATTATTATAATGACGTTATATAGGCTATGGTGGGCGTGTAGCCCTTATGTTGATATATGTAAGCCTTATAGTCATGTGTCTAGAAAACAGAGAAAATTCTACTGAATTTTTATTAGAATTTAATATATAAATATTTCGTCATGGATTGACAAAATAGTATCATTGGTATGTTAGTTGCATTATAAGGCTTGTAAAGGATTTCCTTATGGAAGGGGATTCCTAAAGGTAACTTTTTATACCAATCACGTTTCATGGATTAGGACGTGACACAAAGGCTCGAATTCATTGCCAACTAAGATGGGCTAATATGATTGATTGATCGTTTAACATGGCACATATCCTTTTGAAGTCATGATTTATTAATTGAATTCCATTCATATTGATTTAATTAATGTTACCCGAGGTCGATTGACCTAGCCAACGCTCATTTTGTTTAACGTTTATTAAGTTATGGTTTGCAGAAACTCATTTGTGCTGCCATCTGCAACCTACTGAGTCACCAATATGACATGCATGGAAGAACAGAAATCTTACTTAAAGTTTTATTACAAAACCTCTTTCAACGAGATGAATTTACATAAAGATTCAAGGATACAAGTCAAAGCAAGCTTACAGTTGACTGAGGAAGAGCTGAATCCTAATGAGCCGTGCATCCATGAGCAAGCCGAGTTACTCCAACCCTTCCTCATCTTCCACTCGAGCCTGCGGATTGTCCAACTTGAGCATCCTCGAGGTGCTTGGAGTGGGAGAAATAACATTTGAGACAAGTAGGGTAGCTGCTCCAATTTCCCCTAGTCCTCATGAGTAAGGAAAGAATCCTTCAGCTTCATCAAGCTACTCGGAGGCCTAGAGATGCTCAACACTACCGTGCAAGGAGGCAAAGGAACACAGCTGGAATGCCTGAATTCCAACAAGCTGTAAGGTCAACAAGCAAGCCTGACTATTCCAGCTCCTCTTTCCCGCTCTCCTCACAAGCTGAAAGCTCCTCCCTCAGCCTTGCAACTCTCAGGCGCGTGAAGAAACCGAATGGTTAGCTTACTAGAGGACAAAAGAGCAAAAAGGGAGGAGCTAAACTTATTAACACCATGAGGAGCTTATGAAAAAATTCTTAGAATCCTCAAGGAGGAATACCTCGCAGGAGCCTCATACAGTAGGCCATTCACACCTTGCAGTCTTATCCAACAAACCATACACACCTTAAAGTGCATTGTCGAAGGCCAAAGCTTCAAAAATATGGGAAGCTCAATCAATGTATCCATCTGGTTATTCTTTGAAGCAAGGAAGGAGGCTTCTCGTGCCTGATATAGATTAATTCGGCCTTATAAAAGAGTCTAGAGGATATTTGGTTATTCTTGATCAAACAATCCAGAGGGAAACAAGACTGCCACACCAACGGCTATGATATATGCATAGTAGGAGGTATGGCCTGGTGGAGATGAAGTGAAAGACTGAAGCTTGAAATGACAACATAATAGATTGAACGCAAAGACTTGACCGACAAGTCAGCCCCTAAAACTGATACATCAGCCCTCAATAGTTCAACAATGATTTGCCCAATATTTATTGCCTAACGCCTAACATTTATTGCCCGATGTAGCGAAAATAATTATTTTACAATTTGTCAAATTACACTTGTAACCATTTCTGCTTCTATAAATGAGGAGAGAGGCTCATTGTAAGGGAGAGGAGGAAATTGCATACAGATACTCTGTTAAAACAGTGATAAAGCACTTACATAGTGAGAGAGCACTGATATTATAACTCTGTTAATTACATAGAGAAACTGTCATATAACAGAAAATACAAACCATTGTAGATGTTGGGACCATACTAGCTTTAACCGAATCACGATAAAAAGCTTCTATGTCCATTGTTCTTCCTCCTTCTCACTCTCTCTTTCTTGTTAAAACTTATGTTATAAGCTTGCAGTTTGGGATATTCGAGAGCTATTTGGGTTGACTAAGATTTAGGTTCATTAAATCAAATTTTATTCTCAACATTTATCAAATTAATTATTTTTTAAATCTATATTTTTTTATACAATATAATAACAAATAAAAGATATAATGATTTTATACAAATCTTCCTCTTATATAATAATAAATCAAATATAATATAATATATTAATTTATCCTATATATAATATAATATGATTTTTATATTATATTATATAGTATGTTAAAGGAGTCCGTGGCAATTTCTCTTTGCTTACTTGGACAATAATTGTGAAGGTTTATTTCTCAGAGTACTAAACATTGCCGTTGGCATAATACGGCAAAGACAAGATTAAAGTTCCCCAATAATTTCCAACTTAACTTTTGGAGGAATGTTTAAGTAAATTATTTATTTAATTGTACAGCTGTTACAAATCGGATATAATGTTAATTTTGGCATTTTCCATCCACGATACACCAAGTTCAAGTTAGCAAATGAATCTTTATTTTTTAATTGCCCCACGTGGCAATCAATAACTAGTTAGTTGTAACGTTTGGATATGGAACTCTGTACACTAGATGATTGCTTGGGGTGCGCCAGAAGTTTGCTGAGTCAGTGCTGATTCGGTCACTGGCTAAAGTACGAAGACACGGGTCCTGCAGAATTCGTCCTTGCCTCACATATTTAAGTTTGGATAAATGCACTCATCAGAAGTCAATTTTACATCTGATGGGGTTGAATTGCGAAACCGAGCTGGGCAAGCGAGGTCCGGCTTGGTTTTTGGACTGGACCGGAATTGATTTAAATAGAATTAATATTACGTAATTAAGCTCAAGAGTTGGTTTTACATAAAAAAAAATAGACTTTATTTTTAAATAAATGGAGTTTAGACTTATATATAAAAACTGAGTCGGCATGAATCTTTTCAGTTTATACATATATTCGAATTTTTTATAATTATTCTTTTTTGCTATCACAATATAAATAAAAATACATGACCTAACAAAAAAAATATAATACTTGGCTAGATAAAACTAATAAAATAATTTGATTTATCTATAAAATAAAACAATATTGAACCAATAAGTATTAATTTGAAATAGTCATAAACTAATGTCAACAAAAAAGAAAAAAGAAATGGTTATAAACCGACTCAAGTCCTGACGTCCTGTTTGAAAACAAGGTCAAATTTGAGTCTTAAAAATAAGAAGAAAATCTAAACTTGAATTTTATATATTATATTAAATTTTATGTAGATTTAATCCGAACCTTATTTTGTCTTATCCTAATGTGAAATATTTATACTTTTTTTCAAAAAAAAACATATATATTGCCATTTTTATTCATTCATTATTATCTGCAAACAATTTATTCTTTTATGGGACCTTGCAGTCAAATACGGATTTAAGAGTAAGGATGTTTGGTCCTCACCACGATTTTATATATTTTGTGTAAAATTTATGGTCAAATGTAGTATTGATTTTTCTTTACCCATCTCTAATTTGTTTATAATTTATTTTCTTTAACTTTTAATAAATCATAAAGTTTATGAAATAGATTTTTTTCGATATTCTAAAATTGCCAGGCTATTATACTATTTACATATGGACTATCATGTAATTTGCATAATAAGATTAAATTATTAAGTAATTTTTAATATATTTTTAAGCATTTTTTATGTTATCGCCGTTTTAAACTTTCTATGTATAAAGTATTATTTCTCTAATTTTTTTTAATTATGTTATTTAAAAATTATTTTTAACAATATTTATGATAAATTTTATTTTTGATATCTTACTAATTGAGTTTTGATCCTAATGATTGGATCCTAAATCCGTTAATTCTTACTGTCGGATTATTTGTCAAGTTAAATATGATTATTTTAACCCAAAAACAGGATTTTGGTTGAGGTGTAAGCAATTATTACATTTAAGGCTTGTTGAGGATAATAATGGAATAATTGGTTATAGATATAACTGATTTTTCAATAATTAATTATATAAAATATATTTTATATTTAATAATATTTTTTATAATTGATGGTACATAATCTATTATTGTTTAAATAATTAATTTTTTAATATTAAATTATTAAAAAATGTAATAGAAAAAAGAATAATGAGAGTTTTCGTCTTTATTGTAAAGATAATGATGATAAAAGAAATGAAAATTAAAGATAATATATGTATAAATCTTAATGTTTCTTTTTTAATAATATTGATTAAAATAAAAGCTACTCAAGCTATTGTTTAATCAATATTATTTTTTGTAATTAATTATTAAAAAAATTTAAAATTACAACCAAACATCTTTAAAAAATAGTATAATAAATTATTGGACCTATAAATATTTATTGAGGATTCTAATCGTTATACTAAACAAATACTTAATGCCTAATAATCAATCTCCTTTTTAATTTAAAGAGTTGTATTTTATAACAAAATACCTACACTAATATGTGAGTTTGGCACCATCAAATTCAGGGTCGTCAAAAGTCGAGGTCTAAGATAAGACAACCTATACTCAAGAGTGGGTGAATTGAGTATTTCCAAAATTTTCATAATTTTTAATTTTTTTTTTTAAAAATCTTGATTTTGAAAAGCCATATAATGATTTTAATTCAACAACCTAAAATAGTTTTTATGAAGATGTTTGCATGTAAGATATAATAAATCAAAATACTTGCGTAAAACAACTTATTCAAGTATGCACAAGCAAAGTATCAAGGAATACATGCAAAGATGGATATCAAATTTTTAATCATTCAAGCATCCAAATATTGAAATAATTTTCTTATTATATGCCTAAGGAGTGTTTGAGATGAGTGGATAGTCCTTCTCTCATAATAATTCCTATTTGAAATAATTTTCTTATTATATGGAATATTATAATTCTTTTGAAATAATGAAATTTTATTGTATATTAACATATTTTAAAAAGTTTATTTGAATGTTGTATATGCATATGTACATGATCTGCTGTGATAAAGATATGTATTTTCATCTTGATTTATATTATTGAAAATGTTAGCGAGTTTATGTATGATTTGTTATATGTGGCTTACCTGAATATTGACTTGAGATACTGGATCCATTGAAGAATTCATTGATAACCCTCAAGTGCACTTGTGAGTATGTATACAGCCTGGGGTGGAGGAAATGTAGGGACATGTATAAATTTGTTCATGAGCATCCGTCATATGCGTTGGATTGCTTATGATGGTGATTTTATTTATTTTATTATGGTTATCTCTATAAATTTATTCTTTGGAAATCCAGTTGAATGCATTTTCCATAGTAGCACATTTTGATGCTTAATTTCATGATTATTGAACATTACATTTTCAACTACTTATTATCTTGATGATTGAAGATTCCAAACTTGTTGTGGGATTTATATACCTGAGCAGGTAAGCTTATTTTCACAACTATATTTAATTTTAGACATGACTTATAAATGACGTATCGATTTTATGGGATTATCTACTCACTGAGTTTCTATGAAACTCACTCCTCTCTTACATGTTTTTCAGAGCCCAATGATACAGCCTCGACCCTTCCACCACATCCTGGTTCCAGATCTACTCCCTGATCGAGTAGATCACTGCCTGTGGAGATCAAAGGTAAATAAATGGTGAAATATTGGGAGTTGGTTTAGTGATTATACTGTTAGGTTTGCCCAGTCCAAGAGGTCAAAAATTTCAAAAAAAATTTCAAGAAAGAACTCATCTTGGCCGAACAAACTCACCAAGATCCCGTTGGATTGAGGCTTTAATGTATCAAATACATCAAATAAAGAGTAAAAGGAAGCAAGACTAACCTTTAATCCAGCTTGAAACGCAACGGAATGAGATGAATCTTCCAGTCACCAAGCAGCACACATGTCCTGCCTCTACTGGAGATCTACACCGGAGAATACCTCCAATGGCCTCTACAGCTCTTCATCTTGTGCTAGCAAGCTTTAGGAGTCGGATTAGACCAAAAAGAGTCGAGAACCCACTGGAATTCTTCCAGCTTCTTCTCCCTTTTCCGGTTTGGTTCTCAATCGAAACCTATGGAGAACACTTTTCCTTTTTGCCAAAACTCTTTCAGCAAATCCCAAGGAAGAATAGGAGTGGAAAGCACTAAAACATTTTCATTTTCTTCCTCTCCTTTCCAGTCTGGTCACCATCGAACCACGCCAGCTCCCTCTAGACTTCTCCCTTTTAGCCTCTCCTTTATTTACTTGGCCGAACAATTCGACCTCAATTGCAAGGAAGAAGAGGAAGCTAAACGATGTCATTTTGGCCAGCCTCTTTAGGCTAAAACAGCGTCATTTTGGGGCATAGGAAAATACTTTTTCTTTTTACAAAATAGCCCCTGTAGTTTCACCAAACTACATTTCGGCCCCAGCAATTTCACCAAATTACATTTTGGTCCCTAGACATCAAACATGTCCAAACTTTGGTCATATTATTCTCCGTTATACATGTAACCTAGTAGGCTTCCAAAATGTTAGCAGAAGTTCAAAATGCCCTTCAAACCATTTGAAGGCATATAAAATTAATTCAATTAATTTCATGATCAATTTCTCCAAATTAATCATCCATGGACTTTAAGCTATAAGCGGACCCTAACAAGCCATTATAGCTACCCAATTTTCGACGGGGTCAACAATGGTGACAAGCCTATCTGTGGCTGATCTTAGTGTACATCACCATGCACACCATACATGATACAATCCCTTCATTAC
>JANHAO010030322.1:0-10174 GCA_026873985.1 Saraca asoca | reverse complement strand
CTAATATCGATAGGGTATTTAAGATTTTAAGAACATAACATTAATGTAACATAATTTATTTGGGAAAAATATAATTCAAACCAAAGGATTGGACCTTAAAAGGAAAGATCACAACCATATTTATAAAGTGTGTAAGATATTAAAATTCCCAAATAATAGCCCAGATTTTCAACATGACATTGATAAGAAATTCAATAAAAGAAGGATGCTATGTCATTTTCCAACAAAACATATAGAAAATTCGTAATAACATAATGGTGCATATATACAAATAAAAATCTTTTTCAATACCATATTTGAAAAAAAAAATGAGACATTCTAGACCTAATCCCATTTTGGTGAAGAAATGAATAGTTTCTCCCTTGCTTTTCTCTGCAAGCTAATTTGGATCTAATGGCTTCTCCATCAGCTTCATAATAATATTTCTTTAACTTTTTGTAAAGTTTTTAAGAAAAGTAACCAACCCTGTTTTTAAAATGCTTTTATTTTTATAGACATGAATATTTTTAAACTGTTTCTAAAATGTTTTATACAAATTTACTTAATTTACTTTGACTTATGTTATATACAAATATGTCTGTAAGATTTTAAAAACAAAGTTGGTTATATACAAATAATAGAAGTGAGTATATATTTTAAAATTTACTTTGGCCTATGTTATATACAAATAATAGAAGTGAGTATATTCTTTTAAAGCCTTTTTAACCAATGTCCTAAGACAGTGATTAAAGAACATATAATTAATTGTATTAGAAACATAAAACATTCAAAACAATATTGATTAAAAAACATTTGATTGTGTAGGGAACATAAATTTTTTAAAAGTTTATATATTTTTGTTTGATTCACTTTGAACTTATTACCTAATTTAAGAATAAATTAAATAAAAATATATAAATTTTTAAAAAATTTATATTTTCAAGACATTAGTTAACAAATGTCGTATTTTTTAAATAAAAATTACGAATACAATAGCTCTGAGTGAGTCAGGTGTGAAGTTATTATAATGGGAACCGAAAGAGAAGGAAGCCGTGGAAACGCAATTAAGAGCACAACTGGACTTGGTCATATTTGAGGAAAGGTGTGATCGGAAGGAGGACAAAACGCATGCGTTTTGACGCGCAGCGCAGCAGAGAATCCGAACGCTTCAATAACCGTCAACATATGGAGTTACGCGTATGAAACAAGTAAAGTTGTTTCATTTGGTGCATGTCAATGTGTCTACTTTCTTTTTGCTAATCTTCATATATAATTGCGACAATTGCCATTCACAGTCAAAGCTTCTTTATATCCTTTCAATATGTACTTTTGCATTTGCCTCCCACAAAGATATAATTGGTTTTCACTCATTTTCCTCACGCGGCTTTTGCATTCACATTGAATTTCTCACCATTTTTCTTATAAGTGTTGGATTTTTCTGATGCAGCTTTTGCATTTCTCCCGGCTTTGACACGGCAAAGAATTAAGTATATGTTTCATATTGATTAGTATCTTTAACAATTAATTATAGATTTAATAATTTTTTTTATTTTTTAGAAACATTTAATTATATTTTTAGAATTTTTCAATATATTATAAATAATAGTATTAATCTGAAAGATATCCTAAGATGTTTAATTTCACCTTAAAATCTTTCAATTATAAAATAGCTTAAAGTAACTTTTAATTTAACTGAGATTATAAAAATAAAAATATTAAGATTTATAATGATATTAATTTCATCTTCTTTTTTTTTTATTTTTATTCTTGATGTTTTAATAGTAACAACAAAAACTCCTATTTAATAAAAAAAATTAATATGTCAATTTTTTAATTAAAAACTTATGTGTAATTTTTTTTCAAATAAAAAGATGTTGGCTATATTTTAAGAAACAACATTGTTTCTTATTTTATTTATTAGTTAAAAAATTAACTTGAATTATTCTAACCTATAATACCAGTCAATAAACATTGGCCTCAAAATTGACATCCATGTATGAAATAAACCATGTGTCAATGTGTTTCTATAATAGTCTAATTGCTTATGTGTTATATAACTTGTTTATTGTTACTTTGATATGATATAAATTGTGACTATTGCTCGTTATTTTTTAAATTAAGGTGGTGCATGACTAGTTGGTAGACTTATTTTCATATGCTGAGTGACTAAATGTCGAGTGACAATTGTGTTGCCGGATTGTGACACCAAGATAAGAAGAACCTCTTGCAGGAATTTTTAATTTTCATTATCAATTAAATAACTTTAACTATTTACTCATAAGTTTATAAGAAAATTTATTTTCTAGCAAGTTTAATTTCCAATGAGAACTTTCTTCGTGATGATCTTAAAATAAATAATATTTAGAAAAGTTTATAGTTTATAATATTTGTAATAATGAAAGGTCTTGTATCAGTAAATAATATAATTACTGCCATAATTCCATATCATTAATTACGTTGAACTAAGTCAATTTTTTAATTTGTCATCTCTAAAGTGATATATTTTCAAAATTATTCCCACTTATATTTGAAATTACTCTTCAGTCTTAGGGACATTTTTTAATATCAATTTATTTTATAAATTAACATATTTTAAATAAATGACCTCCACTGTGGTGCAATGTAATTAAATGGAGATCGAGATAACGGTCTTGTAATTGCTTCTTTGACTAATCTGCATCAGTTTTCTTGAAGTCAATGGGATAAATTAAAGCGATCTCCCACCAACGTTAAAGGTGAGTAATTAAGTCATGTTAAGAGAATTCTCGCCTCGACATTACAGCTTGTGTTCCATCAAGACCCACAACCCATTCTGTGTCCACTTGCTTTGGATTTTCACTCGTAAAATCATTTATTATTTAATATATTCAATTTTTTTTGCCTTATATGACATAGAATAAAATTTTAGTTGATATATACTTAAATTTAGTAAAAAAGGTCATTTACCTTTAATATTGTGAACAAACTATCGTTATTATTATTATTATTATTATTATTGTTATTATTATTATTTGAACAAATAAAAGTAGTAAATTAGAGATGATAATTTATATTATATTTTGACTTGTAGTTCAGTAATAATTATTGTGACATAAAATAATTATATTTAATATAAATTTAAATATTACTTTCTTTATTTCTTTTTAACTGTCATTTTGAAAAAAAAAATTTCTTTTTATTTGTCACTTTAGAATCCTAATAAAGAATTAACTATTTTTTTTTTTCAATTCTATCCTTCTTAGTAGAATAGAAAATAGTGAGAGATAATAAAAGAGAAAATCTTCTTAGCCTAAATTTCACAAAATTTATGCACTTTATCTTTTTCGTTTAAGTAATTAGTTTGGGGCATTAACATAATTTTAGGGAAGGTATAGACATCATTTTAGAAGAGAAAATTGCATTTTAATTTCAAAATTTCAAATAAAATTTACAAAGAAATGGTGTGTGTAAGCACATGTGCGCAAAAAATATTTATTCAAAATTTCAATGCCTTGAATTTGAACTGAAAATATTGCATGTTAAATGACTTACTATTCTCACTGTCAAAAACAAAAATAATTTATTGTTTCTACCAAAGGAATATATTTCTAATTTTATCATAGCACTCAAATTCTTTGGATTACTATGTATTATATTTTAACAAATCACAAAATTCTTTTATAAAATTGTACATCCATTCAATCATAATATTCAAATATCTAAGTTATGAAAAATAAATGACAGTAACATGCAACCATTTTCTTTATTTATATTTTGAATAAAACCTTTTTTACTCTCTAAATCTCATTCTCTCATTCATTTTCTCCTGTATTTCTTTCTAAATTTTGATTAGCATTTCCTACGTTTACGTGTAATGGCTCTACACACAAGCCAACCCTGAATCAATTAATTTCTGACTATATATTGGCGTTAGAAGTGTTATTTTATCCTCAGGTCTGCTATTTTTGGTAAAAAAAACACAAAATTAAATCTCACTGTTTACTTTACACTCTTTAGTAAAAGGTGTGATATTATTGTATCTTTTTAAACATAGAAATAGATTTATTCTTTTAGCTCTGGATTTTTTTTCTATACCTAATCAAGCTTTTGCCTTTTCCTTTCCTAAGATGCATTTACCGCGGACTTACTATTGCCTTGTTGGGGCTATCCACTTGCATGCAATTCTATTTTTCTAATAGCGTGGTCCACACTTAATCCTCCACCCTTCGTTCACGTAGTTAGTGCTTTACTACTATTTATGGATAAAAAGTCTTTTTGTAAATTAATTATGAATTTATCAATTTAGATTGACGAAAGTTGACATTGTAAAAATGATTAAGCCTTAATTCGCATTGCTCTAATTCGAGGTGAAGAAGTAGGAAAGGGAAAGAAACCCAACAAGATGTTATGCGTAAACTAAGAGTTTTTTATTCTCCCATAAATAATAAGATTGCAGGATTTTAAAAGTTTGTTTGGATGATAAAAAGTTATATAAGAAGTAGAATTTCTTGAAAAATAATAGATAGATGTCTTGTTTGATTAACGAGAAATACTACTTCTCATAAATAATAAAAAGTAGGATTTCCTAGAATGTACTACTTTTCATAAAATGTAGGAAGTTTTTTACCTACTCAACAAGATGAACTTCTTATGAAAATATTTAATTTTTATTGTCAATCAAACAACTTTAAGTATTTTCTGGATTGTTCATAAGATAATATATTTCTTGAAAAGTTCAACTTCTAATAGGAACTCACTTTCTGACGAATTCTAAATAAATAATATTCACAAAAGTTATTTATATTTAAAATAAATAATAATTTTTTTTTCTTTTCCTGCAACAAGAAAAGTGAGTGTAGATTTAGGTATTGTTTGATTATTAGGAGTTCCATGGTCTCAAGAAGTAAATAATAATTGTGTTATTTGGTTGGTCATTAAGTAAAAAAAAAAAAAAAGTGCATGAAGTAAGATTTCTAAGGAAGTTGCACTTCTCATAAAAAATGGAAAGTTGCTTATCTAATCCCTAGGTAAGAAAATTTTCTTGTACTTTTAATAAAATAAAAATACAAAATTTTTCTCACATAATTTAAATAATGATAAGAGTGTCATTTTATTTCATTATCAGTCTTCTAGGTATATTTTAATTATTTTGATAATACTTTCTAAGAAATTCATAATTGAATAAAACATAATACAGAAATATACTTCTTAGAAAATACAAATTTCTTACTATCTACAAAAAAGCTTCAGTATTATTCGAGAAGTTAACAAGGAAATTTACTTCCTGGAAAGCTTAGTCTTTCTCAAGAAATAATTTTCTGTATAAACTAAATAAGTTCTTAAAATACATAAATAAAAAAAAGTGAGTGTGTACTTTGAAAAATAAAATAATATGAATATATTTAAACAAAACTTTAAGGGATGCGAGTTTAATTTCTATTAAATTCCGGATCATCATATGGAGATTATTTTAGCTATTAATCATCATCATTAATAATGAAATTTTGCGGCAACTCACGTGTCCTTTATTAGGAATCAATATTGGGTTTCAATACCTGTCAACATATGGAGTTCCGCGTATGAAACAAGTTGTTTCATTTGCTACAAGTCAATCTGTCTACTTTTCTTTTGCTAATCTTCATATATATTTGCAAGAGTTGCTTTGATTTTCTTTTTCTTTTCTTATTATTTTAATGTATACTTTTGTATTTGCTTTCCAGAAAGATATAATTGGTTTTCACTCATTTTCCTCATGCAGCTTTTGCATTCACACTGAATTTCTCACCATTTTTCGTATAAGTGTTGGATTTTTCTCATGCAGCTTTTGCTTTTCTCACACGGCAAGGAATTAAGTATTTGTTTCATGACCAGTATCTTCGACAATTAATTAATAGATTTAATAATTATTTTTGATTTTTTAAAGATATTTAATTACATTTTTAAAATTTTTTAATATATTATAAACAATAGCCACAAATAAATTCAAAGATATTCGAAGATGTTTAATTTCACTTCACTTTAAAATCCTTCTATAATAAAATAACTTAAAGTAACTATTAATTTAATTGAGATTATAAAAAAAGAAATATTAAGATTTATATTGGCATTAATCTCATCCTTTTTTTTTCTTTTTAATTTTCAGTTTCCAATAGTAGCAACAAAAACTCCTATTTAATACAAAGAATACATCAAATTTTTTATAAAAAAACTTGCATGTAAATTTTTTTTTTCATTTAAAAAATGTTGGTTGTATATTAAAAACCAATATCGTTTCTTAGTATACACATTGGTTAAAAAATTGATATGAATTATTTTAACTTACAATGTCACTCAATAGATGTCAATCTCTAAACTGACTTGCATATGTAAAATAACCGACGTGTTAATGTGTTTTTATAATAGTCTATTTGCTTATGTATTATGCAACTTGTTGCATATGATTGTCTTGATATGATATAAATTAGGGGTGTTATTCATTATTTTTAAAACTAAGATGATATATAATCAGTTGACTGACTTATTCTCATGTACTAATTGACTATGTCTTATATGAGGAGATTAAGTGCCACATGTTTCGACAATCGAGTTATCAGAGCATGACATCTATACCAGAAGAACTTCTTACATGAATTTTTTATTTTCATTATCAACTAAATAGTTTTAAACATTTCTCCAGAAATATATAAGGGAATTTATTTTTCAAAAAATTTAACTTCTAAGGGTAACTTATTTCCTGACTATCACAAAAGAAATAATATTCACAAAAGTTTATGGTTTATGATATTTGTATGGATGGAAGGTCTTGCATTATTAAATAATGTAATTATTGTCATAATTCATTATTATTAGATACATTAAATTAAGTAATTTTTTTAATTCATCATTTTCCAAAGTGATGTATTTCCAAAATTATGTCCACTTATATTTTAAATTACTCTTTGGTCTTTTTCAAAATCAAATAATTTTCCAAATTAATATATTTTAAATAAAAGACCATACTCTCGTGCAATATAATCAAATGGAGATCGAAATAAGAGTCATGTAATTGCTTCTTTGACTAATCCGCTTCAAGTTTTCTTCAAGTTAATAGGATAAATCGAAGTTGTCTCCCACCAACGTTAAAGGCGAGTAATTAAGTCATGTCACGACAATTGTGGCCTTGACTTTTTAGCTTGTGCTCCGTGAGGACCCACAACCCATTTTGTGTCAACTTGCTTTGGATTTTCACTCGTAGGATTAAATGTCATTTATTATTCAATATATTCATTTATTTGCCTTGTATGATATACAATAAAATTTTAGTTGATATATAAATAAATTTAGTAAAATGTGGTATTTACCTTTAACATTTTGAATAAACTATTATTATTTGCACAAGTAAAATTAGTAAATAAGTGATAGTAATTTATATTATATTTTGATGAATGTGCAATTGAGTAACAATTATTAAAACATAAAATAATGATTTTTAATATTACTTCCTCTATTTCTTTTTAATTATTGCTTTCAAAAAAAAATGTATTTGTTACTTTAAAAACCCAATAAAACATTAACTATTTTTTTTCCAATTATATCATTCTTAGTAGAATAGAAAGTAGTTGAGAGATAATAAAAGAGAAAATATTAATGAAAAGAGATAAATAATAATTTTGAAATTCATAAATACCTTTTTTATGTAATTGATATTATTTAATAATCTTCTCAATTTTTACAGAAATAACTTTAAACGATAGATATTAAGGAAAAGAAGTAGTAATATGCACGTAAATCTTCTTCGCCTACGATTTACAGAATTTATGCACTTTATCTTTTTCATTTAAGTAATTAGTTTGGGACATTAACATAATTCGAGTGAAGTTATAGACATCATTTTAGAAGAACAAATTGCATTTTAATTTGAAATAAATTTTTTTTAAAAAATAGTGTGTATAAGCACATCTGTATAAAAAATATTCATTACCTTAAGTTTAAATCCAAGATATTACGCATTAAATGATTTGTTATTTCTATTACGACAACGAAAGATTTATTGTTTCTAGAAAAGGAAAATATTTGTAATTGTATCACAGCACTCAAATTCTTCGGATTACTGCGAACTATATTTTAACAAATCACAAAAATCTTTTATAAAATTATACATCCATTCAATCATAATATTCAAGGATCCAAATTAAAAAATAAATGACAATAACACGCAACCATTTTCTTCATTTATATTTTGAATAAAACTTTTTTTCACTCTCTAAATCTCATTCTCTCATTCATTGTCTCTTGTATTTCTTTCTAAATTTTGATTAGGACTTCCTACATTTACATTTAATGGCTCTACACACAATCCAACCATGAACTAATTAATTTATGGCTATATATTCGCCTTAAAATTGTTATTTTATCCTCAGGTCTGCTACTTTCGGTAAAAAAAAAAAAAAAAATTGAATCTCACTGTTTAAAAATTTTATATCTTTTTAAATATAGAAGTAGATTTATTCTTGTAGCTCTGGATTCTTTTTCTACACCTAATACAGCTTTTGCCTTTTGCTTTCCTAAGATGCGTTTACGGCGGTCTTACGATTGCCTTGTCGGGGCCGTCCTTGCAAACAATTCTATTTTTCTAATAGTGTGGTCCACACTTACCCCTTCGTTCACGTAATTAATGCTTTACTACTATTTATGGATAAAAGGTTTTTTTGTAAATTAATTATGAATTTACCAATTTAGATTAACGAAAGTTGACATTGTAAAAATGATTAAGTCTTGATTCACATTGCTCTAAGAGGTGAAGAAGTAGGAAATGGATAGAAGCCCAACAACATATTATGCTTAAGCTATAAGTTTTTTATTCTATCATAAATAATAAGATTGCACCATCTTAAGAGTTTGTTTCATTAACAGAAAGTTATATAATAAGTACAACTTCATAAAAAGTAATAGATAGATATTTTTTCATTATTAAGAAGTACTACTTTTCATAAATAATGAGAAGTAGGAATTTTTAGAAAGTAGTACTTCTTACAAAATGTGAGAAGTTTCTTACCTACTTGGGAAGAAGAACTTTTTATGAGAATATTTAATTCTTATTGTCAAACAAACAACTTTGAGCATCTTGACAACTCCTAAATAAATAATAATCACAAAAGTGATTTAGATTTAAAATAAATAATAATTTTTTTATTTTCCTATGACAAGAAAAAAGAGTGTAGATTTAGGTGTAGTTTGGTTATGAAAAGTTCCATGGTCTCATGAAGTAAAGAATTTTTGTATTATTTGATTAGTCATTAACTAAAAAACAAAGATGAAGAAGTGGGTAAAGTATGATTTTCCAGAAAGTTCTACTTCCTGTAAGTATAGAAAGTTCCTTATCTAATCCCTAGATAAAAAAATTTTCTTCTACTATTAATAAAATAAAAATATAAAATTATCCTCACACTATTTAAATAATGGCAAGAGTGCCCTTTTATTTCATAATCAACCTTTTAGTAACAAAAGTGTATTTCAGTCATTTCAATAATACTTTCTTGAAAATTCATAATCAAACAAAACACAATACAAAAACATATTTCTTGGGAAATACTAATTCCTTTCTATCAACTAAACAATTTTTAGTACTACCTGGGAAGATAACATGGAAATTCATTCTCTCAGAAGTTCAACTTTCCTCAAGAACTAATTTCCTGTGTGAACCCAATGAGTTCTTAAAATACATGAATAAAAGAATTGAGTGTATACTTTTAAAAATAAAACAATACAAATATATTTAAACAAAACTTCAAGGGATGTGAGCTTAATTTCTATTAAAATCTGGATCATCATATGGACATTATTTTATGTTGGGGAGAATTTAGAGTACACAACTCTAAATTTACTAATGCTGGACTCAAATAAGTAAATAAATTACTTGTATTTTACCCACAACAAAAGACACTACAACACTTCACAAAGATTACTCACAATTTGAAGAAAAACTAAACTCTCAATAGAAAACTCACTACCACAATTGTTATTTTTGGAAGAGGATGCCTAAACCAAATGCAAGAGAGGGTATTTATGGTCCTCACCATGCAATCTATACCATACAAATATTAAATTGAGAAATAATCCTAGCCGTAGATCTTACACACTTCCCTAAAATACCTCACACTTTTCTAAAAGATCTTATTATTTTATTTCCTTCTACAATCTTCTCTTAAAATATCTCCCTTCTACATTTGTTGAGAAC
>JANHAO010030321.1:0-10174 GCA_026873985.1 Saraca asoca | reverse complement strand
CATGCTAACATAGCTGAAGTAAGCCAATTTTGGACCTTAAAATGCTAAGTGAGAGGACAATTAAATAAGTGAAATATTTTGTTATTAGATACTGGCAGCTTAGTGAACGTTATGTATAGAAGGTACTTTGAATAGATGGGATTAAGCCAGAGTGATCTCAAACCTTAGTCCGAACCTTTTTTCGGCTTCATTAGCGATACGGTATTTCCTATAAGGAAAGTCAAACTTCCTATCAATCTGGGAGACAAAGACTATCATTCCATAATTCTAGCTAACTTTTTGGTCATGATTGCCCTTTGGCTTACAACATAGTGTTGGGACGACTTGCGATGAATGATTTAGATTTGGTCATGTCCATTAGAATGTTGACAGTGCAATTTTTAACCTCGAATGGAGTCGGGTGCACATGAGGTGAGCAATACACAGCCCGGTGATATTATAAGGACACTGTCAAGCTCGAGGAGAAGGGGAAAAGAGTTGATGTGGTATCTAATAGAGAACCCTGAGCTCTAAGCTTAGTTGGGATCAATCACAATCTTGACCACTATGACCTGAAAGTAGACAGCGAGACCAGACCAATAGAAGAACTCGAAGAGATAAGGGTCGATGAGGCAGATGATGAGAAGTGCCTTAAGCTCGAAAATAACCTAGCCCCCAATGTAAAGGTCTAGGTGGCTAATTTCCTCAAAGCAAAATTGGATGTCTTTGCTTGGAATCATGAGGATATGGTGGGGATTGACCCTAAAATTATGTTGCATAAACTGAATATTAACCCTCAACACTAGCCAGTTTGTCAGAAAAAGAGACCGCTAACCCCTGAGCACTCTAACACCTTGAAGGAAGAAGTAGACAGACTATTGGCTAATAAATTCATCTGGGAGTCTTACTACCTAGTCTGGGAAGCTAACCCTGTCTTAGTGAAAAAGAAGAATGGAAAATGGAAGACATGCATTGACTTCATAGACCTTAACAAGGCATGCCTAAAGGATAGGCTCCCCTTACCAAGGATTAACCAGCTCATTGATGCGATGGCTGGGTATCAGCTCCTTAGTTTTATGGATGCATACTCTGAGTATAACTAGATACCTATGGAGCCTCAAGACGAGGAGCATACCTCATTCATCATAGATTGAGAATTATACTGCTACAAGGTGATGCCCTTTAGGCTCAAAAATACAATAGCAACCTACCAACGACTGGTCAACATAATGCTCAAAGATTAGATTTGGAAGACTATGGAGGTCTATGTGAACGATATGCTTATGAAGTCTAGATAGGTCATGAATCATGTAAAGGATCTAGATGAAATGTTCCAGATCCTAGGGAAATATCGAATGAAATTGAATCCATTTAAGTGTGCGTTTGGAGTAGCCTCAGGAAAATTTCTCAGGTTCATGGTCAATGACAGAGGAAAATAGGCAAACCTAGAGAAAATCAAGGTGCTTATTGATATGAGATTACCAACTGGGATTAAAGACATTTAGAGCCTAACTAGCTGGGTCACGACACTTAGTAGATTCATCTTAAAAGCAACGAATAGATGTTTACTATTCTCTGAAGTCTTGAGGAAAGAAAAACGCTTTGAATGGATCAAAGAGTACGAAGCTGCCTTTATGCACTTAAAAGAGTATATGGGCTAAGCTCCATTATTATCCAAAGCATAAGAAAGTGAGAAGTTCATTCTTTACTTGGGAGTATCTCAACATGCTATTAGTGCAGCCCTTATCAAAGAAGAAAGTGGAGCGCAACTCCTATCAAAGAAGAGGTTGCTAAATGTAGAAGAAAACTATACTCCCATAGAAAAGCTTGTTTACTATCTTGTTATTGTGTCTAGAAAACTGTGACCTTACTTTCAAGTGCATACCATTGAGGTACTTACTCAGTATCCATTAAAGCAGACTCTTCAGAAGACAGATGCCTCAGGTCGTTTGCTTAAGTGGGCAATTGAGCTTGCCCAATTTGACATCCACTACAAACTGAGGTCGATGATTAAGGGACAAGCCCTAGCTGACTTCAAAGAAGAATTTACTGGACCTACCAGGGAAGAAGTGAAAACTTCAAAAGGACCATGGTGGGAGCTCTATATAGATATGTCTTCATGTGAGCAGAAAGCAAGAGTAGGAATCCTTTTAATCAGCCCAGAAGAGTATAAAATCCTTTGTGCTCTAAGGTTTGAATTATGAGCTACTAATAATGAAGCAGAATATGAAGCACTACTCATAGGACTCCGTTTGGCAAAAGAGGTACAAGTTGAAAATTTAAAGATCTTCGGTGACTCTCAACTCGTCATTTGTCACATGAAAGGGGAATATCAGGCAAAGGGACTAAAAATGGCTTTCTACCTTTAAAAGGCTCAGGGGTTGCTTAACAAATTTAAAATGTATGAGATCAGCCAGATTTCCTAAGCTCGAAACACACATGTAAATGCGTTAGCTCTTTTGGCCGTAATAAGGGACATAGATTTTTAGGTGCAATATCGATGGAAACTCTTCCATCTCTGAGCATCGAGTACAAAGATGCCATAATGACAACCATCGTGGCACATGGCTCATGGATGAGTCATATCTTAAAGTACCTACGAGATGGTGAACTCCTAGAAGATTGATTAGAAGCACGCCGCACACGATCCTGAGTTATTAGATATTGCATCATCGATGATATGCTCTATAGATAGGGCTTCTTGGCTCCACTTCTTAGGTGCATCGATAGTCCCAACTGTGATCTTGTCCTGGATGAAATTCATACTGGACATTGTGGAAACCATACTAGAGGGGCTATCATTAGCTCAAAAAGTGCTCTAGCAAGGTTTCTTCTGGCCAATCATAAAACAAGATGCAATCAACCTCATCAAATGGTATGATTGCCAAAGGTTTGCCAAAGTTCCCCAAGCTCCTCCAGCCTGTCTCCAACAAATGGTCAGCCCTTGGCCCTTCACAATATGAGGGATCGATCTAATAGGACCTCTCTTAACAGGTCACAAAAATTGCAAATACATAGTAGTAGCTATAGACTATTTCACCAAATGGGCAGAAGTAAAAGAGCTGGCTCAAATTTCTTCCTCTCAGATTGAGAAATTCATCTAGAATAACATTATTTTCTAGTTCAGTGTCCCTTAACAAATAGTGACCGATAATGGGACCTAATTCACTGGCGAGTAGTTCATTAAATTTTGCAACGACCGCAGAATTCTAAAATGTTTTTCAGCAGTGGACCATCCTCTGGCCAACGGACAGGTTGAGGCAGTGAATAAGATCATTAAACAAATCCTAAAGAAAAAGTTGGAGGCTATAAAAGGAGTGTGGGTAGATGAGCTACCAAAGATGCTATGGGCTTATCACACTACAGCTCACAACACCATGGGAGAAAGCCCTTTTTCGATGGTTCGTAGAATTGAAGCTATGACACCAGTAGAGTTCAAAGTAACTTCACACTGGAGAGCTATTTTTAGCCTAGAGGAAAATAACTAACTGCTCACTACGAGTCTTGATCTTGTTAAAGAAATAAGAGACGTAGCTTGTCTCAAGATCGTGACCTACCAACAGTGGGTTGCGAGACATTTTAATCAAAAGATTCGAGCTCAGAGCTTCAAAAAGGGCGATCTCATCCTACGCCTCATTTGGCCAGGAAGTCGCAACCCCAGTAAAGGGACATTAGGTCCAAATTGGGAAAGAACATATGTAATAAAAGAGAAATTAAGTAGTGGGGCATATTGTCTGGTGAATGTTGAAGAAGTTTAATTCCCCCGAGTATAGAATGTCGAGCACCTTCTACCATACTATCAATAAGCTCATGCTCATCTCTATAATATAATTATTTAAATTTCAATAAAGTTCTTAAAACTTTTTTTATGTGGAAAATAGTCTATGTTCTTTCTGAAATGTTATTTAAAAAGCAAAGCTTGTCCCGTGAATTATTTTGACTGGAAAATTTTAAGTTGCTAACCCGGTAAATTATCTTTGAGGCTCTAAAGGCTACCATTGTGTGAGTGCAAAGCTGTGATTGATATTCAGACATTCAAACTTAGAAAGGACCAAAAGGACAAGAAATAAAGTAGATTTAATCAAAGTTCGCAACCAGAGCAAATGCAATCGCAAGAAAATTGTTCAAATGGATTACATCTGAGGAACTTAAAGCAAAACTAGGCAAGGTAAGGGCATGGTGATGTGAGCTATAAGGAGACTGGAGGTGCAGGAGAGTCCGATTGAGCTAAGGAGTCAATAACGGGGGCATGAGTACTCTCTATTGTTTGCTCTTTAGGCATTGATGTGGCCCTCTCTCTGACTTGTAAGCTGGTCCTAGGTTGGCTACCGACCTGAGCCGATGAGTCACCGATGACTATAGGCATATCCTTTGTTGACTATTTTATGGGTGCCATTGTGGCCCTCTTTTTAGCTTGTGAGCTGGTCTCGGGCTAGTCGTTGACCTGAATGGAAGAATCTACACCATTGACCTTTGTACCTAGAGTCGAATTTGACTTGCCATCTGCTATGAAGCACCAGATTATCTCTTTGACATTCTCGCCAAAAAATGTAAAATCTAAGTCTGGGTGCTTCTCCCACAAAGTGAATAGAAAGTAGTCAGTGGTGTTAGAAATAGTAGTATCCTCTGCCTACGCGACTGCCATGGCTATCTCCTCTTTGGCCTGAACCAGCTCCTCCTTAGTTCGTGCAAGTCCCTCCTTAGTTTGTGTGAGCTCCTCCTTGGCTTTAGCTAGCTCTTCCCTGACTTGCTTAATCCTCTCCTCTACTCACCTTGCCTTGTCTTCAGCTCGAGCAGCCTTACTTTCAACCTTGGCAACCCTATTTTGAGCAAGGTCTACTCTAGGTTATAGCTCTTGCTCTCTTCTCATAAGCTTCAACTCCCTTTGCCAGCACTGTCAAGTCCTCTTTCCTTTACCTTAGCTCATTGCTCACCCTCTAAAGCTTAGAAGCTAGTCTTGCCATCTCATGAGCTAGGGCATCCTCAGCCTTCTTTCTTGTAGCCTGGACACCCTGTAATGAAGTCTCTAAATGCTTAAGCCTCTTCTTCAGCTCAGTTGCAAAAGTTTCCCCATTGATTGTAGCATTCAAGTTGCCCTTGAATTTGCCTCTCTCTTTGTCCTAGGTAACGACCTCATTACTCAGCTTGACCACTTTTAATACTCCCTATAAACATTAAAAAGAGGGTCAGATCATCAACTAAGAGGAAAAAGAAGTTGAGAAAGAATGCCACTCACTAGAAAGAACTGGCGAACCATTAAGCTCGCCAAGGGGCCACCACGCATCCCTTCTTCTTCGATGGGCTTCGAATGGGTCCTCAGGATCTAATTCACATTCTCATGAATAAAGTCGAGGTATCCCAGTGTCACTGGACCCAAACCACCAGATGGTTACTTTGGCATACCCCGAGACTCCACCTCTAGACCAATGGCGACCTTCTTACCTCTGTCAATCTTTTGCCTCTTAACAAAAGGTTCATTCGAGGACCTCTCCTCAAGATCAAGAGACTCTAATAGACCCCTCTCAACCTCGAGTGGCCTTACTTGAGAAACGGGGGTTGGAACCAGCAAAATCCCCTCTGCAATGGCCAAAGGAGAATGATCATTTGCCTAGACAAGGCTCGGGGTGGCAACAGGTTTGGGACGGGGGGTGGCAGTAGGTTTTGGTTTGGAAAAGGAAGTAGGCCTGGAAAGATTAAGTCTCCCCATATTTTCAGGCTGTCCAAAGTCCGCTGGAGCAAAGCTCCTATCTCTGGGAACTCCGATGTCTCGCGAGCTATCCAAAAGTTCACTGTCAAAGGCAAGAGAAAGTCCATAAGCTCGTAAAAGCTCCCTATCAAACTTCAAGTCATTCTGAGAGTCCTCAGGGAAGTGAATTGATTAAGTACCCCAGCTTCCTCAACACTCAAGTTTGGTCTCTCCTTCTTGGTTCCTCCTATTAATATAAAACAAAGCTCAGATTTGAAACAAGGAAAAATAAGTGCTGGAAATTAACCTACCGACTTTTTAGCCCACTTATTGGGGTATAGTACAAATGAATGGTTATGAAGGTTCCTTAAAGAAGGACAGGAAACGTAGAACCAATAGGTTTTATAACTCCCCACATTAGACTTCCCTTTGGCCTCCCCTTATGACAGAATCTTTTTGTATTTGGAAGGACAGGCTGAAAGGTAATAGATCCCCTCCTGGAGTCCAATGCTCTTAATACTAAAAAGGTGACAAAGGACTTTGGCCAAAGGAGGGGGAAGGCCACTTCTAAAGTAGACAAGTGCTAGGGAAATCAAACTATAATATGCGTTAGCGATCAGTTAAGAAGGAGAGAGCTAAAGTGCATTTAAAAGGTTAATGATAAAGGGGGCATCAAAAACTTGAATCCGGTGATGAGGTGTTGGATACTGATCGTAATGTATCTATTAGGGGGATGAGCCGTATGATTGCTGTGAGCAGGCATCAGAATGTGGCACCCTTTTGGGAAGCAATATGATTGAACAATCCCCCTGGGCTCACCCTACCTGATGGTTGAAGGATGATGGATAAAAGGGGAGCATTTAACTCATGTCTCGGGATCAGCATGAGCCTCGAACTCACTTGTGACCTCACCACTCTGAGAGTCCATGCCTTTAATGACATATTCCAGCCCCCAGATTCTTTGAAAGTTTCGATATCCTCATTCACTATCTAGTAACTGCTGTGTTTACGTGGTGGGGACATCTACACAAAAGAAAGGAAAAATAAATGATCAGGTCGCTAGATAATTCTGCCCTAAACTGATGATTTCCTATACACCTCCAGTTATCAAGGCTCAAACATAAACACCTAAGAGGCCCAACCATCAGACAATTAAGGCCCAAGGTGCTAACAAAGGGGGTTCAGATGGCAATTAGAAACCCTAGTTCCTAGTTCCTACTAGTAGGCAAAATTGAAATGAATCACACAAGGAATGATAGCAAAAGATCAAACAACATTCCATAGCCCATTGACAATGAACAGGTAAAATACATGGGACCTTCAAAATAGAAATCATGAGCCAAGAAGAAAGAATTCACCATGCTAATAAGAAAATGAAGCCCGGAGTACGCATAAATAACCAGCTTCAAGTAGCCTAAAGCTGTGAGCCACGAATTTGAAAAGTTGGATTAGTTTCAAAAGTGGCAAACGACACTAAATGGTCACAAATTGGCCAAAAAAGAAAGAGAAAATTTGAACACTAGATTTTGAATGGCAAAGTGAGAGAGAGAAGAAAGAGTATTCCCAATTTATATCAAGTATAGCACGATCGTTAGATTCAAAAACTCTTCATAAAATCCATGATCCAATGGCTCAATATGACTTGACATTTAATTCTTGCCAAACTGGCAAAGGATGTTTTACTACGGAGCAGTAATCATTGCACCTCTCATAGAAATCGAAAAAGTCACAGAAATGGGCTACAGACTCAAGCTCACAATGAGCTCATCTAAGGCACACCTGACGCAATGCACTAAGCCCTATCTCTAGTTTGGGCACACCTGGCGTAATGCGCTAAGCCCCGTCTCTAGTTCGGGCACACCTGGTGTAATGCACTAAGCCTTATCTCCAGTTTGGACACACCTGGCATAATGCACTAAGCCCAATCTCAAGCTCACAATGAGTTCATCTTGAGCACACCTGGCATAATGCACTAAGCCCCATCTCTAGTTTGGGCACACTTGGCACAATGTGCTAAGCCTCGTCTCTAGTTCGGGCACACCTGGGGCAATACACTAAGCCCCATCTCCAGTTTGAGCACACCTGGGGCAATGCGCTAAGCCTTATCTCCAGTTTGGGCACACCTGGTGCAATGTGTTAAGCCCCATCTCTAGTTCAAGAACACCTGGCACAATGCACTAAGCCTAATTTCAAACTCGCAATGAGCTCATCTCGGGCACACCTGGCACAATGTGCTAAGCCCCATCTCCAAATCAGGCACACCTAGCGTAATGCGCTAATCCCAATCTCAAGCTCATAACAAGATCATCTCGGGCACACCTAGTGGAATGTGCTAAGCCCCATCTCCAGTTCGAGCACACTTGGCGCATTATGCTAAGCCCAATCTCAAGCTTGCAATAAGCTCATTAGAAGCATACCTAGCATAATGCACTAAGCCCAATCTAAAGCTTGCAATGAGCTCATCTTGGGCACACCTGGCGTAATGTGCTAAGCCCTGTCTCTAATTCGGGCACACCTGACGCAATGCGCTAAGCGTAATTTCTAATTCGGGCATAGCTAATGCAATGCACTAAGCCTCATCTCCAGTTTACGCATACTTGGCATAATGCATTAAGCCCATTCTTAAGCTCGCAATGAGCTCATCTCGGGTACACGTGGCATAATGTGCTAAGCCCCATCTCTAGTTCGGGCACACCTGGTGCAATGTGCTCAGCCCAATCTCAAGATCGTAATAAGCTCATCTCGGGCACACCTAGTGTAATGTGCTAAGCTCAATCTCAAGCTCGCAATGAGCTCATCTCGAGCACACTTGGCACAATGTATTAAGTTCCATCTCCAGTTCGAGCATACCTAGCGCAATGCACTAAGCCCTATCTCCAGTTCGAGCACACCTGCACAATGCACTAAGCCCCATCTCCAGTCTGGGCACACTTGGTGTAATGTGCTAAGCCCCATCTCTAGTTTAGGCATACTTGGCACAATGCACTAAGCTTAATCTTAAGCTCGCAACGAGCTTATCTCGAGCACACTTGGTGCAATGCACCAGGCCCAACCTCTATCATGGGTATAACCAGTCACCCTCAATGAGCTCATTCCAGTTCAGGCGCACCCTATCATTCACTGAATACTCTAACTCATAACCAGCTAATGCACTTAGGCACATAGAGTCTATTGTTAGTTGAAGAAAATTAATGTAATGCATCGATTATGCAACGGCCAACATTATATGCAAAAAAAAAAGAAAGAATTGTCACACCAACGGGTATAAAGCGTAAGTAGTGGGAGGAATGGCTTGGCATGGATGAAGCAAAAAATTGGAACGTAAGGTGACAATACCATATACTAACAAGGAAAAACTGGCAACACAACAAACCATGAGTGAAGACTCCGACCACATCAACAATTGCAGGTAAGGACTTTGCTAGTAAAGAGCAACTCCCAGCCCACGGAGCGAATTGAGAGTTAGGGGGCTAATGTTATGGGTGTTCTTTAGAACCAAGTGAATTGGGCTGGCAAAGGTCCAATAGGCTAGTCAATGGTTCCATGGGTCAGTCCAGTAGAAAGAGGCCCATGACCTCTGGAGCGAGGTCGTGAAAGGCAGACGACAAGTCACTTCAGTATGAGCCCAAGTCACCAGGCGAGAGTAGAATGCCTAGCGAGCTCCTTTCTAGCTGTCACTACAGAATGTCTAATCAATAGCCCAAATCAAACTTTCGACTGACAAATCAGTCCCCAAAAAATTAGTAATGATTTATCCTACATTTATTGCCCTATGCCAAGCATTTATCGCTCACTATGGTAGTAATGATAGTTTTTATAGTTTGTCAAATTGCATTTGTAACCCTCTCTATGACTATAAATAGGGAGGAGAGTCATTGTAATAGGATATAGAAAAAATATGTGCAAAAACTCTGCAGAAATAGCCATAGACATATATACTGTTGTTTTGTATCACTGTATAGTGAAATAACCACTCAAAGCCAATGCAACCACCATGGACGTAGGGGTCATTGATAAACGAGTAAAATGCCTATTATTATGTTCATTATTACCTCTTGATTTGTTATTAATTTTTGTTTTTAGTGCACTTTTTATTTTAGTTTAGTCCATTTGTTCTTTGGTACTGCTGTAGATTGTATTTGACTTTCTAGGTTAGCAAAAAGGCTTTGAAAGGAGGATAAAAGTAGAAGTTTGGAGCACACGTAAATTGAGGAAAAGCTAGAAAGAAGCCATGTGAAGATCTCAAGTCAGCCGTGATTAAAGCTGAAGAAATTGAAGAAGCTAGCATCGAACACGGTCTGGCCATGTCTTGGGATACAACCAGCAAACCTCCAGCCCGAAACATGGCCAGCCCATGTCCTGAAGCACAGCCATGTTCCAAGCCCTGTAAATTGCTATATAAGTTGATCTTATGCAGCCTGATAGAGTCATTAATTAGGATTAAGATAGATTATGGGTTCTTTGTTTTCTTAAGAGTTTTTCTAAGCAGAATTTAGGATTTCCTCTTTG
>JANHAO010030320.1:0-10175 GCA_026873985.1 Saraca asoca | reverse complement strand
ATTGTGTTTTGATTATTTTTTATATTTTTTATTAATTTTACATTATTTAATAAAAAATAAATATTTAAAACTTTTAAAAAAAATTCTTCACGTGTCTCCGCAGGGATCAAAGACGGAGATTAATTTTCTTCCGATATTATGGAATGGGGACGGGAATGAAGAAAAAATTCCCGATAAGAATGGGAACAGGGATCTCATTCCCCGCCCTGTCCTGTCCTGCCCCGCCCAGTTGTAATTCCTAGTTTCTATGCGCTGTTACTGGAGACAAGGGGTGTTTGTAATGACAGTGTACATAGCGTGTGTGCTTTAACTTACAATAATTGGTCATCAAAGCTGAAATACTTGGTTTTATAGTGCCATTAATGACAAAGGAACTTTGTATTGGAATTATATAATAGTTGCTTGAGAGTGAGGTCAGTCGTTGGTTTATGAAAAATCCGCCATTTGTTTTGGTATTTGTTATGCAATTAATGCTCTCGTAATAAGAGAATGCACTACTTTCAAAAGAGAATTCTTAGCAGCGATTTATACGGAGATTAGACCAAACAGACACGTGAGGGGGCAGCCTCATAACTCCTTTATATTTTTCTTATGTTTAATCTTCCATGCAATACTGATTATAGTAACTTCTTTTACTGGTTTCAGATCAACAATGAATTTAACGTAAGAGTGTCCGTGGGAAATTGGGGATCACAATGCGACTGGGTGGGATGAGATCCGTCTTCTTTTGATCCATATATACTTTATTACGGAGGATAAAATATAAATTTATTTACTTTTTATTATTAAGAACAAAATTCATTCTATTCTCATATCTCATGAAATGATAAAGTTTTATAAAGAACTTTAGAAAACAATAAAAATTAAAAAAAATAAATCTTACAATTTAATGTTATAAATTTACATTTAATCATATATAATATCAAAGGTAAGTAAATAAAATTAGAAATTCATATAAATTTTTTATCTTAAATTGAGATACTCCTCCTTCATGTAATTATATATAATATTTAATGTATATAAAATATAATAAATATATAAACATTTAATTAGAATTACTTTGATATTTTTATTTAAAATGTATTACATATTATAAAGTAAAAATAAAATAATAATTTTAAAATTTTGGGACAAGGCAGGCAAGAATTATGATTTTTGTCATATCCCCATCTCTATAGGACAAAAATTTTCCATATTCTCACTCTCCACTGAACAATCCCTGTAAGGATCAGATTCAAAGTGATTTGTCATTTTTATGTAAAATTTATAATTAATAAAATAGTAAAAAAATCCTTAAAATTATTAGTGTATATTTTAATGAAATTATGATAAATTTATATTTTAAATAATAATCATAATTAAATTGAATATTTAGTCTGTGATAAAAATTAGAAAGAATAACAACATTGATATCCCATGATATCTCTGAAAAAAAAATTACATACGATAGTTTATTACTTCCATTTAATTCCTCAGAAAGAAATCAGATATCTAAATATCATATCAAAAATCTAAGGATCTATATAATGAGTGGTGCTTTGTTAGTGGTGGTAATATCTATTACGTATACATTCATGGAAATCTTATATCTTGACCACACAATCGAATTGCCTACAATTAGACACAAATGATTAGCATATATAAAGAAATTCAATACAAAAACTATTGTCCAAAGTCAATGCATGCAACGAACTCCTATTGATGATGCTTGTAAGAAAAGAATTATAATACGTGGTATGTTAAAATTTCTGTTATATCATAGATTTTCAAATTCCCATCCACAAGCAATCTAATTCTATGTAGTAATAATTGAGAGGATATGAGATTACAACAAAATGCTGAATGAGGACAATATGACTTAGTCAATTCTATTATGAATTTTATATGAAGTGGTGAAAGCTTGATGATTGACTTCTATGCATGTTCCATCATTTGGTACATAGACATACCTTTTTTGGCTGCTCAGGAAAATTCTAAGAGGTTTTGAGAAGTTACAACCTTCGAGGAAACATCATAATATCATATCTATCTTACTTAGTTTCAACTTGAACTTCTTTTTAGGCATGGTAATTAAAGTTTTTTCTAAAAGGGTTTTTAGGGTGGTTGCTTTCATAAGCCCTTGATTAATATTGTGATAAAGGTTGTTAAAAGCTAAATATTTCTTTGTTTTCAATATCGGAGTTAGAATTTGTAACTTAAAGAATAAAGTATTAAAATTTTATGAAATATATATATATATATATTTTAAATTTTTAAGAGTCAATCTAAAATTATTATATATAAAAATGAAGACATCAAAAAATTTTTGAAGATAGAACTTTCGGTCTCATCTCTGTACTTATCCTTTTACCTTAAAAAGATTATTATTTCCTTATCTTGGTAAAAGTTGCCATGATTATCTCTTCTTTTTCTTGCTTAGCCTTCTAATTTACTCATATCTATATGCCATTGAACACTAGCCACACATATTCCATGATTTCAGACACAATAGGTTATTTGTGGACTTGATCAAACCCACATGTTAGGAACTTTTATTTTCTACATTAGGTTGTTTTACATAATCATAGCATGTGCCTTAGATGTTTCATAGGATCATCATACACCAAAAGAAAAGAATAAGAAGAGAATCTGGCTTTATCGTTTCTTTTCAAAATATGGTTGGCATTTCAGAATTCTTATCTCAATGGAGAGTTTGTAATTCTCAAATTAATGCTACCACCATATAGCTGAATTGTATAGTTACTAAAGAAAATTATATATATCATTACTTACTTAATTTGTGATATTACTAGCTACCTACTTTATCCGTAGCATGTGGCTCAAGTAAATCATTCACAGGATGATCATAATGCAAAAAATAAGAATATATAATTCGAATCATCATATTGATTACAGCCAAGTTCTATTGTTAGTGAAGAAAAATGCACATACTTGTAAGAAATCATTGAAGAACTTGAGCCTTCAAGACAGAAGAACACACTCTCCGGGTTGCACAAACAAAAATCTATGTTAGAGCCTTGTAACATAGTAAAGCAGCGGTTGTGCTGAGGCAAACAATTGCGTGAGGCTTATGTAAATATTATGTGTATATATAAACTATAAAGCTCCGTGTCGTGACCTGGGAGTCAGTTTTTGGAGTTCTACCTACCAAGAAAACCGCTTAAATTACAACGGCGATAATAAAAACAATCCCAAATGATAATTATCAGTAGTTTTTGTCATCTGATTTAGTGGGATACAAATAGAGCCAAAACCAGATTAAAAAGACAAGATAACCCCTATATATATGAACACAATCTCCCTAGCTAAAAGAAGCCACTCTCAGAAAACCAGATAAGCATAACCTAAGAAAATCGCTACAATGTCTGCATATTCTTAAACCAGCAAGCAACACAAACAAAAGCCAAAGTTGATCCGTTTAATATATACTATGGTTGTGTTAGTATATATATATATATATATATATTTACACATTCGAGTATGTGAATATAATTAAATATAAATACGAACAAAAGTATTCTATGCTTATAGTTTCAGCTCTAGAAATAGAAAAATGAAAGAGAAATCGACAGTCTATAGTTTTTATTTATACAAAGCTTGGACAAGTTGTATTAAGGATGTTGAATAGTGCAGAAAGAACCAAAAGAAGACCACCAACCCATTTGAATTTCTGAGCTAAGCTATATTTTGGAGGCATTGAGGCGCAATGGGGCCCAACACAGAAAATTTTCTTCAGAGTTTTCTGCTGTGTTCCTGTCAATTTATATTACATAAGCTTTTAACATACAAAGAACCTGACAGGGTTTGTGATGGGTAACTCCATTCTTTTTGGTTCCAGACAGATGTGAGGGTCAAAGTTTTCTTAGTGCCCCCAATTAAATATTTAGTTTGTTTTTTGATTGAAGAGATTTCGGTGAAAATGACAAACCACCCTTCCTCCTCAAACAGGAGTGAGAGAGAAGAAATGAAAAGCGGATTCCATTGCAGTGAAGGATTCCAAGAATGAAATGTTAGTTGCATTTATTTTAATTTGTTCGACTTATCATATATTTGACAAAATTAAAAAAAATAGTATCAATGACTAAAAAAATTTTTAAGCATATTTGTACATAATATGGATAAATTGTTTTTAAGTTTATATATGTCATGTACTTTATAAAATTGTATTTTTACCTAAATGTAATAGGTTAATTTACCTATTATATTAGTTTATAATTGATTTTATGTAATATATTATATATATTAAAAAATTTCTTAAATTTATAAGTAAAACCTATTTAAATCAAAACTTGTCAAATATATAATACATGCGTGAAATTAAAATAAGTGTGATTAATATTAGTTATTAGAAATGAAATGCAAAGGAGTACACCATGATACATACTATAATATGCATTAGAATAATCAAATGTCATAAGCTTTTTCTTGCGCCTGCTATAAATTCTACAACTTGGTACAACTTACTTTCTCAAGGTGTTCCCTAAAAAATTATCAATATATTCTCAATAGAAAGAGAGAGAAAGAGGAAAAGAAAAGGAGAGAGTGATGGAGCTAAATGAGCATGGTTTCTTTGAGGAATTACTAGCTCTAAGAAGAGAAACATGGGATACGACTCCAACAGAAGCAAACCAACTCTTCTCTAACGGCTGCAGTTTTGATTATTTTGATCAAAACTCTGTATCTTTCTTCCCAAACCCTTCCTGCGAAGAAGCTCCTCAAAGTTACAACAACTATGCCTTCAATGAATTCTATAATTCCCTTCTTGATGAGATTTCTGCTCCACAAATTGAATCATCATCCTATAACACCCTTGATACTACTTCTCTTGATACCCCGCCATTTCTGGCTCAAGAAGATTTCCCATTGTGCATGATGGATGAAGAAGATCCGGGTTTTCTTGGGGATGATTTTCAGAGCTTGAACCTGCAAGCCACGTGTAAAATGGAGCCAATTAGCCAATCCCCTGAAGGGCCTGCTTTCAATATGGGGACGTGTTCGGAAAGAAAGAATCCATCTAAGAAAATTCAGGGTCAGCCTTCCAAGAATCTTATGGCTGAGAGGAGAAGAAGAAAGAGATTGAATGATCGCCTTTCAATGCTGAGATCCATTGTCCCTAAGATAAGCAAGGTATGCAGTATTATCACTCATTCAATTCATGTGCATCAAAGACTTCAAATGCAATTTCAGTCATGAGCCATTGTATTTTAGTTACGATAAGTTACAGAAAAAATGAATGTAACGAGATGAAAAATCAAAAATTTCTATGAATTGCAGTCGCATCAATTGATATGGATCGCATTTTGAATAACTGATGTACATTAGTTTTGAGTTACAACCTAAACATTTGGTGAGACCAAACTAAACAATGTATCTTTGTAATAATTGATGTATGCATCATATTCTTCTGTTGTACTTACAAATATGTAGTATAATTCTCCACTGAATTCAATGCTAAGGGGTCAGGCCTAGCAACAATCAAGTAGTCCCTAGCTAGCAAGTCTACCGGGTTTCGTTGCTACATATGTGCATTAATTTCTTATAATTGGTGTTGTCGGAGCTAATTTTGGTTTTTTGAATTGTTATGATTACAGATGGACAGAACTTCTATACTAGGAGACACCATAGATTACATGAAAGAACTCCTGGAGAAGATTAACAATTTGCAACAAGAAATTGAAGTAGATTCAAACATATTAGGGGTTTTCAAGGATGCCAAACCAAATGAAATCTTAATCAGAAATTCACCTAAGGTATGGATACTTCTTTGCATTATATATGGATAGGCTCTTAAAATAAAAGCTGAATTTGAAGAATCCCAGTGCTGATTAGTGAAATTGCCACGTTGCTTTGCAGTTTGAAGTGGAAAGAAGGAACATGGACACCAGGATTGAAATTTGCTGTGCAGGGAAGCCAGGGTTGTTGCATTCCACAGTGAACACCTTGGAAGCATTAGGTGTAGAGATTCAACAGTGTGTAATTAGCTGTTTCAATGATTTTACAATGCAGGCTTCTTGCTCAGAGGTACATATATTCTAATGATTTTTGGACATTGCTAAAGATTTTCTTTATTTTCAATTTTTTTAAAATTTATTATTATTATTCTAGGCAATTAGAGTAATATTAATATTGTGTCATATATATTTTTGATGCAATAGGAACTGGAGCAGAGGACATTACTGAATTCTGAAGACATAAAACAAGCTTTATTTAGAAGTGCAGGTTATGGAGGAAGATGTTTATGAGAATTGAATTAGGAAAAAAGAAGCTTTAACCAAAGAGATGAGAATGGGATTTTCAGTCTGCATTTTCCAGTTGAAAGATGGATTTCTTTTCCTTTAATCATTCCAATCAAATGGCTTAAATAGGCAGATTAATGGAATTGCTATGGTTTGATGAATTTGTAACGAGGAAATGATATTGAAGCTGTCATGGTGAGATGTGAGACAATTTATGGAGGACAGATGAAAGTATTTTCCGTTGATTGGAATTTTAGAGGAAAAAAAGTGCACATGAAGGATCAAAAAAAAGTAATTATATAATAAGAGTAAAGTTCGTTCTTTTTTGTCCGTTCTATCCGTTTCCATGATCTTTCAGATGCGCCTAAAAGTTTTTCTCTTCTCGTAGAACTTACTATGTATAAGGACATTTTTTCTGTGGAATAATGTGACGTTAATATCAAATTTGACCATTTATATGTGGACTCTCTTGCATGCCAATATTTGTAAGTTAGAAATGATTAGTGAATGTGAATGCACCATAAAATTATTTATCACTCCAATATGTATAAATAAAAAAAAAATTATAGCAGATTATTTTTTTATTTTTATATACGGAATTTAGGTTATATCAAAAGGTCAAGATATACTAGCAATTTTTTTTTTAAAGCAGATAGTAATATTTACAAATTGTATAATTTTTCTTGAAATCATTATCTAGTAATATTGAAATTTAAAAATTTTAGACATAAATAATTAAAGGTAATAAATTTTGTTACTCACTTAAAAAAAAATTGTAGTTATTTTAAGGTGAATAAGTAACTCTAATTTATTTGATTTGGAAAAAAAATTGTGTTTAAAAATTATTTATTCCACTTGTAATTCTAGTTCTATCATATTTCAGTGTTGGGAAAAACTTCTTATACATACTTATATCATTTTGATCTCACACTGAATTCCACCTTTCTTTATGTTGTGTGAAGTCAGTGTAATAAGTAGTATAACATTATTCTTCACAAGAAAAAGACTTGAAGCCCTCCAATGCAACAAATTAGCAACACACAGTCAAGTCACCTTCTGTCAGCACCACATAAACCATGATTCATCAAAGAAGGTCAAGGAGGCCATCTCCTTCACTTTCAAGTTATTTATGTCAAGTTAGAATCAGATACTGCTCTTCAGAAGTTGTCCAGCAAATGTTCTAATCATAGCAGTTTCCCCAGAGGATTGCAATGTCTGAGTCCAGAACGTAGAACTAGAAACGAAGGACAAACCTGAGACTTAAACCAACCAGCGTATGTCTTTTAATCAATCCAAAAATTAAATAAAAAGAATTCTTGTGATTCTCAGAAATGAGAAAAACTAACTCCAAAAATGTCTCGTTCTCTCTCCACACTATCCCATAATACTCGTAATCCTAGTTACTATGAAAGATGTTATATCCTGAATCCTATGCTCTAATTATTTGTTACATCCCAAGTTTAATTGTTCTAAGATAGATATGAATTTTAAATCATACATAATTTAAAAGATTAATCAAAGTTCTTAAAATGAAATATTTATATATCACAATTAAATTTTAAATTTAATCGACTTCACGATGAATAAGTAAATCGATCTAAATTATATAATGACATGTAAAAATGAGAAAGCTTTGTAATTTAGATCATTGTCCAATTCGTCATTCCCTTTTTCTGAAAAATGAACTAATCAGGTTCCCACTTTGTCAACAATAGTTGGCGAGAATCTTTGAGATACGACCAAAAATAAGGCTTACAACTTTTTAGAAAGCTGAAATGTGAGAATTGATGTCACATAATCAAAGAATCTCCAACAGAGGGAAGAAACACAGATTTCCTCTAAGAATCCAGCATTATGTGTAGAGAGAAAACAAAAAAAAATATGCAGCTAAATAAATACAAACACAGAAAAAGACTTTGGATAAGGCTGATATATGTTTTGATGATTTATATAATAAAGTATTTATTATTGAGAAACATATATACCTTGTATAATGGTAGTAGTTTGAGAAGATGAGACATGAAACTAAGAGGCAATTAATGTAGCTCGGCGGATGAAAATAAAGCATCTTTTATAGGCTATTGCACGTGTATAGCTACTTTCCCACTTACTTATTTTATATTAGATGTGAATTGAATGAAATAAAATGGAAATGACAAATAAAAAAGGATGAAAGATTTGATTCATATACATTATGAAAATGAGAATGTATATTTCTTAGAAAATGATCATTTCATTAAATGATGAAATTTCGATTTTGTCACAAAAATGATGAAATAAATTATTCTATCATCTATGGATTGACTTTTTTACATTCTAATTTCTTATATTTTTCATATATTCTAAAATTATTCTTATATTAATAAATAACAAAATAATATTATCTTTTTGATATTTTTACTATAAAAATATTTTTATAATTATTTTAATAATATAATTTAAAATAAGATATTTTATATTTTTATAAAATAAAAATATTTACCATATAAAATTATTTAATATGAAATAAAAATCAATAAATTAAAATTTATTTATTGATATATAAAATGAGTCAAATTTATGAAAAGAAGATTAACATATTTGAAGAAAAAAATGGAATAAAATATTATATAACTTAAAAGATTAAAATCTTGTATGTTTTTTATTGCTAGTAGATAAATATTTTATTATTTTTGTTATAAGGATATTATTATAATTTATTATTTTTTTTCATTTCATTCCTATAGTATTTTGCTATATCAGACATAAAAATGGAATAAAATGTTTATTTCATTCTTGATTTTATCAAACATAATTACGAAATGGTTATTCTATTCATTTTCTTTTCTCATTCTCATTCCTATTCAAATTCCATTCTATCCAATCAAATATAATATTATAAAATAGAATGTAGCTTTGAATACAGTAAGAGACATTTGATTTGCAAAACCTTTTTCATATTATGATAAATGCATAAGAAAATATTACATTTTCATGTTGGATTTAAAATTAAAATAAATTATTAGAAAATATTTTAAGAAAGTGTTAAATCTTTATATTTAGTTCAAAATTAAAAAAAAATAATTGATAATGTAAATATTTTTGAAAATATTTTTAACCCACTATTTGTTCACTTTTCATTAATGTTTTACTATTTCAACTCACTATTACTTGCTATTATTAATCATCCTCTATCACAATTGACTGATCAATTTTCTAACATTGAACAATTAAGTTTTTGACATTAAGTGAATAATTTCTTATGGGAACATTTTTAAAATTTTAATAATGTTTTTAAAAATATATAAATTAATTAAAATTTTAAAAATGTTAGATTTATGAGAATTTATAACTTCATGCATCAAATATCTCTTAATAAAGGGTCTGAATAATAAGTCACACGTCTTAGGTTCAATCTTACTGATTATTAATATCCAAATAGAGTTATGTGCATAATTAGCATAATTGAATGACAAATTATAAAAGAAAATGAGTGCAACTTTGTCAATTTTTGTGAGTTATCAGGTTCAATTTACTTTGTTGTTTCGATGGATGTTTTGAATCCCATTATCCCCCATGTTTCCCACACTACAATGGACAGTTTTCATTAGGAGAGGAGGCCAGATCAACATGACTTCATTCGTGAAAACTCACATATTTCTTACATAGACAAAATACAATTCATGCCTCAAATCTGACATATGTTGAAAAGAATGAAAGAATTTCGTAATCTCAAGAAAAAATTTCATAACACATTAAACGTCAGATCTGTAGGCGAACTTATAGCATGTAACAATAGTTTAAGGTTTAGAATTACCTGGTAAATATGATGAATTCTTGCTTTGATCCTGTAAGCATCTGCTCTGTATATGAAAATAAACTGCCCTCTTGGCTATAATATGATAGAGAACAAAACTATCGTCGTATCACTTAATGGGGCAGTAACACGCATATTATAGC
>JANHAO010030319.1:0-10175 GCA_026873985.1 Saraca asoca | reverse complement strand
GCCAAATTATGCAGAATTTCTACAATGATGCCAATTGACACTAAATCATAAATACACACTAACACAGTTGAAAGTAAGTCATTTTGGTCTTTAAAATGCTAAGTGAGAGGATAATTAAATGATTAAAATATTTTGTTATCAAATTCCCTCACGTCCATTAAGTCACAATTATATATTAGATAGGTCCTAGATTCTAGGATTCCAAGTCAGACACTTTCTCTCATGAAAGAGTAGTCATAGAGAATTTCCTAGTAAATGATTGGGATCATCAAAAGCTAAAATTCTATTAAAGTTAGAGAATGAGGAGGATCAAGCAAAATGACCAGATAATCCTAAACTTATTTAATTTTCTGTATTCTATTATGTTTAATTACATGATCAATCAGTCCAGTTAGTGCTCTTTATAAATTTTTTCATCAATTGGTATAAGATCTAGTAGATCATGTGATTTTAACTGATGGAATGCAGTTTATGAATTATATGAACTAAATAATTTGAATGCCATAATTGGTATGAATTACAAATTTTATTACAACTTCATTTAACTTTAATTCATGATTTTATGAATTTAATTTATGTTATTTATGAGAATTTAGTCATACAATTTTATGGATGTTTTTATTTGTATGATTGAATATGTTTTAGTTTTCTACACTATGCCTATTATCAGTTGATGCAAAGTTTTCGGGATTTGGGGATTACTTTTGTTATTGTGATAATGTGTTTTTTTAGATAAGCAATATGCTTCATGCTTATCTTTTTGATTTAATAAGGATAAGCTACTGTTGATTGGAGAAAATTGTTAAGACAGCTATAGTTTCAATCTTTATATATTATTATCATCATCGTCGTCATCATCATCATCTTTTTGATTTAATAAAGATAAGTGTGCTTTGTGTAGGTATTGGTTAGAGAATATATATAAAAGGGTCTTCATGAAGGATCAAATCTGAGACTTGAACCTAAAATCTCATATTCAATGACAATGGACTACTACTGGATTAAATATTTTTTTTTATTTATATTTTGATTTCAAAAGATGATGCAGGTTTCAAATTATCTAGGTATGATTAAGATTTGTCTATAATATTTTGTCTAATTTTATTATAGGCTAATTACACCATTGTGCTCTACTCTTTGAGTACATTTTTTGAGAATTTTTGTAGATTTTTTTGATAATAAAAATATTTTATTTATTTATTTTTAAATTTATTTGAATGACTATATAATATTATTTTGGCCTAAAAAATTTTCTATGTGTTTAGCACAATTGGGATACTTTCTATAAATTTTCTAGATTTTTTTGGAAACAAAATAATTTTTTATTGAATTATTTTTTGCCCTAATAAATTTCCTATTTGTTTGCTACATGTTGGGTATTTTTTGTAATTTTTACAAAATTTTCTGAAAGTAAATTTATTTTATTGAATTATTTCCCAATTTATTTATGTTATTATGATCTATTTAATGGGCCTGTAAATTTTACTATACAATTTTCACAAATTTATCTACTGAATGTAAATTTTATAAAATTGTTTACTGTCATTTAGATGGTGATTGAATTTTTTTAGAATAATATTAATTGTAAATGTAAAAATTATTTTAACTTACATTATGTTATTAAATTTTATGTAATTGTATATTAACTTTTCGTGGGACCAATTACATAAAAGATTAAGTTATAACCATTTTGCATGGTTTAAGGAGAGTGTTGTATTAGTGATATTACATGCCCTTTGGTATGGTATTATTAATGTTGTTTGTTGATAATAAAGTGAGTGCAAGATTGAATATTATATTTTTAGGGTCTTAAATTTCCTTCAAAATTATATTCTAGGAATATAATATTTAATTTTTGTATTATATCATAAGATCTTAAATGCTCTATAACATTAAATCTTATAATATAATGTTGTGAAGAATTGCATATTGGTATTTTTGAGAAAATATAATCATGATTAACGAATTGTGATTATATTGGCCCATTTGATTAGTTGGAATGTGTAAAGTTAATTAATTAAGCCCTATTAATAACAGAAGTGGGAGTTAGTAGTTATGATTATGTAATAGTGGGTGCTAGATTGGTGAAATGGACGGATCCATCTGGTCCGATCCATATCTGCGTGGACCAATCCATGTCCATTGATTCATAAACTTGACTCATGAACCAGGGTTCATTTCTCAGGTCTAGTGGGAGTTAAGTTTAAAAAGCGTTACTTGTGGAAAATCCTAGAGGACTTATAGGCTAGCAATTTCACATTATTAGTGTGCTTACAGGAGTATTAAAGAAAAATGGTGTTGATGATGAAATCCAATTTTATCGAATTCTAGCCAACGAACACGGTTCTTGAACCCCAAGCTATTTTCTGGTCTAAGAGGTATGAAGGAAGTAAGATGATGAAGAAGGTGGAGAGGGAGAGAAATAACTGAATGCGGTGTTTTAATGTAGTTTGGCTAATTCCAGATGGCACCGGACTCTACGTCCATGGCTGAGCTTTTATTAAATTTTGGATAAGTTTATAGAGCTTTGGCTTACTGGCCTTCATCCTCTCTCTTTTACAAGAGTTCTTCCCTTCCTTTTATAGAGGAAGATAGGTTACATGTAATGATTACAAATTGTAATTTTGTTGCATCAAGTATTAAATGTACAAGACAATATAATCTCCTGTAATCTGACTTCTACAGGCAACTTTCTGTGGGGTAGGCCCCTCCTGTCTGTTAAATTTGAGGCTTAATGTGAGCCTACCTAGAGTTCCATCTCGTTGGGCATCTCACTAAGCTCCTTGCCTGGGCAATGCCTCTTCTTTGCGAGATTATGTCCTCAAGCTCATTGCTATCCTTCGTTCGGTGAGGATAAGTTCGAGGCTGGTGGAGTGAGCTCGCTCCTTATGCTAGCTGAGGCTTAGTGGAGTGATTTGCTGAGCACGTGAGCTGGGATCTTGTGCTCCCATCCTCAGCGGGCTGGGCATCTTCAGCTTTCTGCTGGGCCTCCGATCCTGCTTTGTGAGATCGATTTTTATGCACAACATAAGCCCCCCAACTCTCAGTTCACTTTGTAGACTGAAAGTTGTAATTTTTTGGAGGCCTTGTCTGCACTTTTAGTCAAAGTTTTTGCTTGGCCATATTGTCATTTTGGATTTCACTTCTGTCATTTCATTTTGCTTCAGACCATACCTTTTACTGTTCGTAATTTCTGGCCGTTAGTGTGGTAGCCTTATTTTTCCTAGATCATCCGATCTAGGATAGTCAATTATCTGCTAGGTCTTTCATTGAACCCAGACTAGTTTATAAAGCACGAAAAGCTCTTCTAGCTCCTTCATGGAACAGCCTGATGAATGCTATAGTAAAGCCCCCTATGTTTCTGGTACTTTGGCTTCTGGTGAAACTCTTTGAGGTGTGGATGGTCTATTGCAAAAGGTTTAGAGGTGTGAATGACCTGTTGCACATGACTTCTCTGTAGAATCCATCTCGTTAGTTCTTAGGAAGTCTTGTGCAAATCTTGGATTACCTCCTCATGGCCTTGCTGTGATTTCCAACCTTGCCAGCCAGACTCTCGGTGCCATTCTGGATTGCTCTAGGCTTGGTCCAAGAGGAACTACTGGCTTATGAAGGATATAAACATGAGCAGTTGGGCTCGCTGGTCTTCCTACTGGTGAAAGTTTTTCTCCCGGTACCTAGCTATCTATTTTCAACAATGGCTCTAAGTTTTTATTCTTTTGATCTTGTACCTTGGATTCTCTTAATGTAAACTTTACCTCATTGAGTGAGGCCTTTTAATGAATGAACTCTTCCTTGTAATTCTTGAGCACTGTACCGAATGCTTTGTACATAGTTAGATGTTTATTTCTATAGATCAATGAAATATCTCTCTGGCCAATAGGCCATATTTTTAGCTTATAGCTAATCTTGTCTTTTGATTGCCCTGATTTGTGATGAGTAATAGTCAAGACGCATGTAAGCTGCGCCTGACAAGAGATCGCATGCGAGCTGTGATCTTTTGGCTGCATATTAGCTGCTGATGCTTAACTACATGAGAGCTGCAACAAATTTATTTTAGCGTCCCCGCGCTACGGCGAGCTTATGGCTCGTTACCAGACTTAAATGTTTATGCTGAATTTTGATCGTTCAATAGTGCCGCCACACCTCAATGAGCTCTTAGTTGTGCTGGATTTTGAGTGTTTAATAGTGCCTCCACACCTTAGTGAGCTTTTGGCTCTTTGCTAGTCTTTGAGTGTTTAATAGTGCCTTCACACCTTAGCGAGCTCATAGCTCATTGCTGGATTATGAGTATTTAATAGTGCCTTCGCACCTCAACTAGCTCATAGCCCTTTGCTAGATTTCGAGTGTTTAATTGTGCCTCCGTATCTCAGCGAGCTCATTGCCCTTTGTTGGATTCTGAATGTTTAATAGTGCCTCCGTACCTTAGCGAGCTTATAGCTCATTGTTGGATTATGAATGTTTAATAGTGCCTCTGCACCTCAGTGAGCTCATAGCCCTTTGCTGGATTTTGAATGTTTAATAGTGCCCCCGCACCTCGGTGAACTTATAGCTCATTGCTAGATTATGAGTGTTTAATAGTGCCTTCACACCTTAATGAGCTCATAACCCTTTGCTGGATTCTGAGTGTTTAATAGTGCATCCACACCTCAGCGAGCTTATAGCTCATTGTTAGATTTATGTAGGATGAAACAATTAGAAAAAAATTTAAAATATTTTCATTACTTCAATACGATATTATGGGATCAGAATATGGTTCTGATGGATAGCTCTTGCTCTTGATCAGCGATTCACTAGGTTTGTTATGCCTTCCACTTTAATAGCCTTGCCACATAATCCTATAACTGACCTCTCTTGATGAGATCTTTTATAGCATCCTTTAGTGCCCAGCATTCTGAAGTGTTATGCCTAACGTCATTGTGATAAGTGCAGAATTTATCTTTGTTGCTCCTAAATTTGCTAAGAGTCAAGAGGGGCTTGGGCTTCCTAAAGTTTTCCTTGTCTCATTTTGCCACAAAGATCCTGTCTTGCGTATAAGATAGAACGCTATAACTTTCATAGCAACCTTTAGGCTGAGATTGCTCAGATTTTCCCTTCTTTGCGGGCTGATCGCTGGGGCCATAATTTTGGTTCTCTTCACTCCTTTTTTTTTTTGCTTTGAGGAGCATTGGACACTTCTCCCTTGAGTTTGAGCTCTTCTGTACTGAAGGTTTCCTCCCATCTTATTTGTTTAGTGGCTCGTTCGTAGAATTCAATGAGATCTCGTGCCGGGGATTTGTAAAGGCTTTTGTATAGCTTTTTGTCTTTGTGGAGCCCCATCAAGATTGTCATTAGGATGCTTTTTCTGAGGGATTCTCTACAGAGTTGGCCTCATGCCTACACCTAGCTATATAGTCTTTAAGCGACTTGCCCTTGTGTTGAAAGATCATTGCAAGATGACAGGGAGGTGCGAGCTACCTCCTTAGTGCCAAATATTGATCGAAAAATTTTCTTTGGCATTCCTCCCAACTATTGACACTGTGAGTTGGGAGGCTCCTGAACCATGTTTGAGATATACTTCCTAATGTGGCCGGGATGATGGTCACACGGGTCGCTATTTTCGTCGTACAATGGGATCATGGGCACCTTAAGTTTTGTGGAAGGGGCTACATCTCGATCTCTACAAAGAACGGAGAGCTCTCCTCACGATGAGGTTGATTGTTTTGAGGTTAGGGGCATTCTTCTAGCTGTTTCAGCCTTTGGAGGACTTCTTCCATTAGCGGGACTTACGTTTCAGGTTGTGGGCTAAAGCTTTCCACTTGTTGCGAGCCCCCCAGTCGCTAACTATCACGATCTCTATGAGTTTCCTTCTGAGCTTCTTTATGCAGCTGTTGGAGTTACGCCACAATCTCCTCTTGCCTCTGTATGCCCTGGGTTTATGCTTGTGCCAGGGCTTTCACGATTTTAGCCAACTCTCTTACCATGTTTTCAACTACTGTTTGGGGTTGGCCGGGTGTTTATGCCTCTTTAGCTCCAAGGGGAGTAGTGGGATGACGGTGAGCTCTAACAATAGAAACGTCTGCTAGTTGAATAACTAGAGTAGTTAAACTCTGGGTGACTCTTCCTCTTACCATTGTAACTGATCAGAAAAATAGTTCAGAGGGTAGATAAGCCCTCCTTCTAGTGCCAAAATATTGATGATGAAATTTGATTCTACCGAATTCCAGCCAATGAACACGGTTCTTGAACCCCAAGCTGCTTTCTGATCTAAGAAGTATGAAGGAAGGAAGATGATGAAGAAGATGGAGAGGGAGAGAAATAACTGAATGCGGTGTTTTAACGTGGTTTGGCTAAATTCAGATGGCATCAGACTCTACGTCCATGGTTGAGCTTTTATTAAATTTTGGAGAAGTTTATAGAGCTTTGGCTTACTGGTCTTCGTCCTCTCTCTTTAACAGAGTTCTTCCCCTCCTTTTATAGAGGAAGGGATGTTACATGTAATGATTACAAGTTATAATTCTGTTGCATCAAGTATTAAATGTACAAGAAAATATAATCTCCTATAATCCATCTTCTACAGGCTGTTTTCTACTAGGTGGGCCCCTTCTGTTTGTTAAATTTGAGGTTTAACGTGAGCCTATCTGGAATTCCATCTTGCTGGGCATATCGCTAAGCTCCTTGCCTAGGCAATGCCTCTCCTTTGTGCGGTTATGTCCTCAAGCTCATTACTATCCTTTGTTTGGTGACAACAAGCTTGAGGCTGGTGAAGCGAGCTTGCTCCTTATGTGAGCTGAGGCTTAGTGGAGTGATTTGCCGAGCACATGAGCTAGGATCTCGCACTTTTGTCCTCAGCGAGTTGGGCATCTTCTGCTTCCTGCTAGGCCTTCTGTCCTGCTTTGTGAGACCGATTTTTACCCACAACAAATGGCATTGCTAAAAAAAAAACCATACATTAAAGGATATGGTGAGGTGCAAGTTAACGCATATCACTCTACCTAACTTTCTGTGGGGCAATGTTCTTAAAATCGTTATACATGTCCAAAATAAAGCCCTTAGCAAGTTTATGCCTAAAATTCCACTGAGTTATTGTTTGGCAAGAAATCTAGCCAAAGACATTTCTGTGTTGGAAAGCCGAAGTGAAGCTATATAATCTATTTAGCAAATAAGCTTGATCTGGAGTCTATTGCTGGTTGCTTCATTAGATATTGTAGCTGCTACCTAAGGTGGCAGATTTATCATTTGATCCACACCATTAGAGTCATTGATTCAGCTTGTGCTATCTGTTTTGTGGATTGGTCGAACACTGGGAGAAAATGATCACGTACCGTTATTGTTGAAAGAAAAAAAACACAAATTATTATTTCACTAGCACCCTCATTGGTTGAAGCATATAAGATTGATCTAAAAATTGATCGAGTTTAACCAATAATGGAAGTTAAGGAATCGGGAGCTCTAATAATATAGAAGTCCCCATGTAAAGATCTCACAGGGCTCGCAGACAGCAATTACAGATGTTTATTACTTGTAGAAGCATGAGTTTGATATCAATTAGGACATTGATCTCGTAAACTTTGTTAGAAGCCTTTTTTTGTCTGAATTGTGTAGCGTGAATGGACATTATGAAGGATGAACTAACTTCAATGTATGGGAATGATGTGTGAGATCTTCTGGAGTTGGCTGTTGGATGCAAGTCTATTAGATGTAAACAATTTTTCAAAACCAAAAGGAATACCAAAGGGAACATGAAAGGTATGAGGCAAATAGGTAGCTAAATTTTAGTACTACATTAGATACATGTAAAGTGGTGATTTGTCAAAAATTCATATAAGTAAATCAGTCAAGATTTAAAAGAAGAGTAGTGAACACCTTGTGTGTGTAAATTTATGAAATCCATAGACATGGTTTAAGGTAAATGTCTGGACAGTAACATCTCAAGTTTAATGAGATGATAACATCTTTTGGGTTCAAGGAGAATGAGGCAGACTAATATATATATATATATATATATGAGATTGACTACGGGCACTTTAGTAATATTAATTTTGCATACAAATATCATTCTCCTTGCATGCAATGATATGAACATATTGACTAAGATAATGCAAAAGGTTGTTACAATACTTTAAGGTAATGAACCTAGGAAATGCATATATTGTGTTTGTGGCATTAAATCTCATTGTAACAAATTACAAAATGTTCTAGATTTATCTTAAAGATGGTATCTTAAAAGGATACAGTCTGTCCAGTTGCTCTCAAAGTTTATCACCTGTTTAAAGGATGAGTTTATAAAGTCCCAATGTTCTTACAATGATGAAGAAAGTGATAGTTGCAAAATGTCCATATACGCCAATTGTAAGTAGTCGAATGTGCGCTTAAGTATGTACAAATTTTGATATATCGAATGCTATTGGTGTACCAAGGAAATACCTGAGTGATCCTGGTCAATGATATTGGACTACTACAAAAGGGGTAATGTGGTACCCATGGGGTACAAATAGATTGTGTGCTGACCTATTGGAGATCGGGAGATCTTATGGTTTAGGCTATTTAGACTCTGGATGTGTTGATTATCCAGTTGATATTTCTTTATGACATTATGAGAAGTTGTTGTATGGCAAGCAATGAGCAATCAATAACAGCAATATCTGTTATGAAGGCAGAATGTGTCGTATATTGTTAATCTACTTGTAAAGTTGTTAGGTTAAAGGTTTATAATTCGAGAAAGCACTTTTAGAATCTTAACCATATGTTGCGACAATACTGCCAAAATGATCTTCTCTCAAAATAATAGTCATACTGCCTGTACAAAAGGGTTGATGTCAAACATCAATTTATTGGAGAGAAGGTATATAAGCATTGTATATATTGCCATGGATTGTATACTTGCAAATCCATTAACTAAAGACTTATGTATGAAATTGTTCACGAACAAACATATATAATGATTTTGACAAAGCCTTTTTTATGTTTAGGGTTAGTAGGAGTTTTGTGTTGAAACAATAAATTATTATTGTTGATATCTCAAGGTATGTATGAGTGAAATATTCATAATGAAATATTCATGATTTTGCCATATTTATGCACATTATTTGGTTATGTCATGAGATTGGAGACATTTTAGATTACGTCTTGTTATTGTGTTAAGATATTTAGATCCTTGGCTCCAATGGCATCTTGGGTGGATGATAGGACCATATATTTTTGTCACATTTACTGTTGTGCAAATCTTGCTGAGCACATTTTGTGACTAGTCATCGAAGTGTAAGTGTACAATGCATGTATAACATTATATACCTTTCGGATATAGTGATTTGCATAATTGAAAGCTTATGATTTCATCAGACCTATAGATGTAATAGTATAATGATTATATTGACATTAATTGGAAGTGGCCACGGTTTATGAATTATGTCATCTAAGTGAGAGATTGTTGAAATTATTTTTATTATGAATTTCCTAATTTATAAGTTTGTTCTATTAATGGCTAAAGTAATAAGGGTGATTAATTTATATAACATTATGTAATAAGCCCAATGATCTCACAGCCTAATGTTTCTAGTATTGGATTGCGTCATTTTGATGGGTGATACTCAAGCCTATTAGGTCACAGTTAGATATTGGATAGGTCCTAAATCCTTTAACTCCAAGTCAAATACTTTCTCCTATCAAAGAGTAGTCTAGAGAATTTTTCAGTAAATGATTGGAGTCATTAAGAGTTAGGATTTTGTCAAAATCAAACAATCAAGAGCATTGTATAGGATGACCAGATAATCTTAAACTTATTTAAATTTTTGTATTTTATTATATTTAATTATATAATCTATTGGTCCAATTAGTGTTCTCTATAAATTTTTTCATCATTGATATTATAACAAAATGAATGTTAAAATTAACAAGTTAAATTTCTTATTTGTTAAAATAAAGTAGGTAATGGTACTACGATAATATTACAACAGTACTAGAAATTTTTTTTCTTCTAAAGAAAATAAACATTTATTTAGATTAAAATTTTATGAATAAAAATAAGTAAGAATTGTTGTTGTGAGCGTATGTGTTCTACCAAGGAGAGCAACAAGTCATGCACAAGGATATATGATTCATTACAATAGACAGCTATACTTGTTTGTCCTTTCTCAGACATAATTGTTTTGGCCATGAGCTTTAAAAATTACATAATATCACCATCTTTGTTCTCTTCT
>JANHAO010030318.1:0-10174 GCA_026873985.1 Saraca asoca | reverse complement strand
ACACCATAATTGTTCTATCAAAATCATGTCCTACTACATACTCCATATAAATCTATCAAATAACATGTACAAATGTGAAGGTAAAGTGAATGAGTCAATAGCATCGACAGTTTATTAAATAATACAGAGGTTATAAACATCATTTTCCTACTTCAGGTCTGGCCATCTGCATTACTACCTTTGTTAAACAATACAGAGGTTGTAAACATCATTCTCCACTTTTCATTGTTGTCCTCGCTTTCATCATCAGCATCTTCCTTGCTAGCCTTGAAAACTGGATGAACATAGACATGCTGAAGGTAAGCTTTCAAGTGCAAGTTAGGTTCCATTGCTTGTTCTAGTGTATCTTTTATCATTGCTTCCTGCATATAAAAATCCAAACATACAGGTCACAAGTGATTACATGTACTAAAGCACATACAGATGTACATCATTGTACACGTCCAATGGCAAAGATTAGATGATATGTCTCAAAGAATATCTAACACACTATTACTGTATCTAAACTACTATTACACATCAACAATATGATCATAGATTAGATAAATGATTTGAGGGGCATCTAACAAGTTGTCAGGTAATTTATAAACAAGAATTGAATCACTAATGCATATAATCTATTTGAAGGAAGCATTAATTAATAAAATGGCCATTTAACATACTTGTAAAGGAAAATCTGACAAATACAGATGCAAAAATCTAGACTATCAATGCAATTATCACATGAAAATGGACATTAGGCTAGTATAATGCACCACTATCACATTCTTGATGATAAACATTAATGACCTACAATGGTAGACAAGTAATCTTCATCACAAACTTTCTGCCAAAATAGAAAAAATCTTCCATACTCCATCATATGTTTTATTTCCATAAAATTATACATAATAATTAATGATAGGGAAGTGGGAACCGAAATCAGCCATCATAAGGTGTTTAGGAATTGCAATGAATGAATGGTGGAGTGAGATCCATAAACAAACATATAAATTCCAATTATCCTTGACTACTACAGAATATTAATCTAACAACTTGTACCTGGTGTCAGAACACAACATAGGCCTGCAAAGAACACAACTATAAAAGGAAGAACACCAGGTGTCACTGTAGCATATACTAGACCCAGCAGAAATTATAATTGTCACTACAGTTGTAATAAAATAGAGACAAAGGCCATGATACAAGTAGACAAAGTGCCATAATATTGTCCAACAATGCCAAAATGTTTAGCAGTTGTTTCATGCCAGAACATTGTCCAACAATCCCCAATCAACTGATTTATGCGAAACTAATGAAGGTGCAACCTATTTTATGTCTCATATGATATAATATTGTTCTACTTACACCTAGCATTTTTGTAACATTTAGAAAATTTAGGAAAATAAAAAGGAAAATTTAAAATAAAATTTAAATTTAAGAAGGACTAAATTGAAATTTCAATAGGGATTAAATTGAAAAGTTTTAACTTTGGTGGGGCAAACTTTGAAATAGTACAAAGTTTTAGGGCCAAAGTTGGAGTGCTATTAAAATGGGGGGGTTAAAATGTAAAATATAGAAATGTTTTTATTTTTTTTAAAAAAAGGTGGCAGTCGGTTCCCTCCCTCGCAGGCTTTCTTCTTTGGGAAGCCTCTCTTCCTTTGGCCATTTCTTTTGCAGGCTGATTGTAGAGTCTTCTTCAGCCTCTCTCTCCCCACTCCGTCTGTCTCTCTGAAGTTCCATCATGCTGCTGGAGTTAGGTTGAAGCTCGGCATCTTCTTTCTTCCATGGTATCACGGCTTCGAATATGTATATACACATATTGTTTCCAGTGAAGAAGAGGGGTTCGGCCACCCATAGTCTAGCTACCATCCAAGGTTCTTCTTTTTGACGGCATGCTTCTATCCTTTTCCCTGGTTCTTCTCTCTTCTCTCTTTTTTTAAAAATTTCCTCTTCTTTTTCGTCACGATCCAAAACATTCCGGAACCCTCTCAATGTCGGTGCACTCCGATCTCTTCTCTAAAGCTCTGGCGTGTTGCTAAAGTTACATTGAAGCCAGATGCCTCTCTTCTTCCTTGGATTAACATTTTCTGAGATATGGATGTGTATATATGGTTTTCTGATGAAATGAGCTGGTTTGGCCATGGCTTCTCCGATGGCCATCCGCTTATCCTCTTGTTGGTGGTTATTTTCTTCCCTATTTCTGGCGTATTGCTTAATTGATGAGGTTGGTAGCAGTCCGATGCTCTTGGTTTCCTTTGCAGCTAGCTGGTTCAGCTAACTTGCTTCTCTGGGCCACTGGTGACGAGTTGGGGGTAGAACCTTTGAGGCTCGGTGAGTAATCCTAGAATAAATAGTACAATAGAAAATACCGATAATACCATGATTACCAATAGGAGTTTCTTTAGAATCCAGGCATTGATATCTATCATATAATGTTTTTAATGTAATTAATTTTATTGAGGATCCATTGATAATTCTTGGGCAACCTGCAAGTGTACTTGTGCACATCTGTTCTGTAGGAGAAATAAAGGGGTGATCTAAATAGGTGTTATTTGGTTTGATTTGGAGGGTTCTAGTTCCTTGTTGGATTCTTTTGAGGTCCAAAACCATTGGATTATCCCAGGAAACCCTCAGGTGCACTTGTGACCACCTGGTGTTTGTTGGAGTGATAAGAGGGAGGGTGAAATAAAAGTAAAATATCTATATGGTGTTATGGATGGAAAAGGAGGCCATCTGATCGGTTATAATTACCTATGAGAATTATCTGGATCTGATTAACAATCCCTAAAGAAAAGAAAATATATTTTGAAACACAAAGAAATAAAATAACAAACGGATAGAAAGTAACAAGTAATAATAAATATATATTGTATTGGTATGCACTTTTGATACTCAATAGACTAAAGGTTTAGTTTGGGCCACCATGTAATCGATTTACTGCTACGTAAAAGGCCCAGGTTAATTAGATGTTTTGTAGAAATGGATGTTGAATTATTGTAATAATTATTGTATTCTATTTATTAATGAATTCTAAATGTCCAGTAGGTTGTTGATATTTAGTCTGGGCCATTGTATATATATGTTTATTTGTTATATAGGTTCTGATGGGCATGTGGCCCTCATTGTGTGATAAGGCCTTGAATCTGGGCGTCCATAGTATAAGGGAAACTCTGCCTACTTTTTGGCAGAAAAAGTAGTATAGTAATGAAATAGTATACATGATTAGGCTTGTAGGAGGTTTTCTATGGGTGACCTTCTATACCGGTCACAGATCTAGCAATTGGGTCATGACAAAGTTGGTATCAGAGCAAAATGTTTAGGGACATTTGCATAATGCAAAGTCATACTCATATATGTCTTGTGATTTCGTATAATATGCACGTATTCTCTATTATATGATAGTAGAGAAATACAAGTAATAGCCATGGTATTGGTAAGAGTCCATAAAGTAAATAATATGTTAAAAATTCCAATAGTGTATTAGAGGGAACATTGTTTCAATTTTCTTGAAAGGCCCTTGAATAAAAAAAAAATCTATACTGATACTTGAATGTTTGCAAAACATATGATATAAGATCGAGGCAACATCGCCTCAGTGTTTCTAAAAGATTTGGGTATAGTAACAAGGAAAAAGGGAATGACAGTGCTACAAAAAAAAGAAAAAAGAAAAAAGAAATCTGTTCCAAACTCTGTAGAAAATATTTCAGATATATTCAGAAGGATTTTCTGGAAATTCTGATAGATGTTCCCTCATGGTATCAATATGGAAAATTTGAAAATTTGAAATTTATATTATCAGCGTTGCACATGACTAAGTGTAATCAACATCTGTTTTGCTCAGTCAGAAAATAGAATTAATTAGATATTCCTTAAATATATAATACATCAAGGTCCAAATGCGGACCTGATAATCTATAAATTTAATAAATCATATCAATACTTAAGAGATAGAAAGTACAAGGTTAAAAACTTTAAATAATAATTACAGTTGTTCCTTATTTATTCTGGTTCAGGATAAAAGGGATAATAGATGTGAGTGTTTGCATTGATCTGCCACAATTATGGTAAGCGATTTCATTATTTGATTGTGGTTATGATTATTTGAATTGGTTGTCATTTATTACTGATTGATTGAGATTAATTGTTAGAATCATAGTTTATTAATCCATGCTAATCTATTTGATTAGTTTTAATCTAGATTGGTTTATGAGCCTTCTTTTGGCTCTTTTGATAGCTTAAGCTTATCTATGTGATTTGGTATAAGTATGATTATTTGTCCGAATTCTGGGGTGGACATCGTGCTATCCTCCCATATGATTGATTGTTGAAATTATAGTTGTCTAATTTGTCATAACTATATTTAACCAGTCTTAGTTTGGTTAGTCAGTGAGTTCTCTTTTGATTCCTTCAGCAGCTTAGACTGCCTATATGATTGTATTATCAATAGGAAATGTTATACATGAGTAAGTGTTCTTGGTTTTGTTGGCCACTAAGACTTATGAATGGGTTGATGTGTAATATGAGTTAATAAGCGTAATTGCTTTGCTTCTGACCCATTATTCGAAATGGATCTATTGGTTATTAATTGTGAGTGATAATGCCATTTTTGTTATGTTTGGCTAGCATTGGCCTATAGTTCGTTTCGATTTTTGGACGAACATTGTGTCGTCCTTCCACATGATTGATATAAATTCTAATGGGCCATGCTATTGTTTCTTCTAAAACTATGAAATTGCATGCCAATAATATAAAAAGGGAAAATAGGTATTCTATTGTTCATTAGTCACTCTAGTCATTAGAGTTTGACTAGAATTGATATTTGGTTTTGAATGGAAACAATAGTTTAGTCTATTGTCTTATGCGATTAGTTAAACACCGACAGATGTTATTTTCTATTACAAAGCCTTTTATGGGCTAATTTCAACATCAATTTGGCTAAATATAGTTAAATTTTAAATAATTTTGTTGACTGTTTGTGTCTGCTTGTTAAATAGTTTCCAGAATATTCCTACGTAGATTATTGCACGTGGCTCTGGATATATTTATTAGGATTTGATTTTGTGTTTAGAAAGAAAGGGATAAAGTCTCATTCCTTGGTTTCCCTTAGAGCCATGTATCACCCTAACAGGGTTCTCTTGTCTATATATATCAGAGTGCACAACAAAAGCGTGCTATTAACATGCCCCCATCATTTTGTGATATTTTGTTCTATCTTGAATAGTAAGTATAGCTAATCTTAAGAATTCGAGGACGAATTCTTTTGATGGGGGGAGAAATTGTAACATCTGAAAAATTTAGGAAAATAAAAAAGAAAATTTAAATTTAAGAAGGACTAACTTAAAATTTCAATAGGGATTAAATGGAAAAGTTTTGACTGTGGTGGGCAAACTTTGAAATAGTACAAAGTTTTGGGGCCAAAGTTGGGGTGGTATTAAAGTGGGGGGGTTAAAATGTAAAATATAGAAATGTTTTTATTTTTTTTTTTAAAAAGGTGGCAATTGGTTCCCCCCCCATGGGCTTTCTTCTTCGAGAAGCCTTTCTACCTTTGGCCATTTCTTTTGTAGGCTGATTCTGGAGTCTTCTTTGGCCTCCCTTCCTCTCTCACCTTGGCACCCTCTCTCTCCCTACTCCGGCTGTCTCTCCAAAGTTCCACCATGTTGTTGGAGTTAGGCAGAAGCTCAACATTTTCCTTCTTCCATGGTATCACGACTTTGAATATGTATATAAACATATTGTTTCCAGTGAAGAGGAGGGGTTTGGCCGTCTATAGTCCAGCTGTCGTCCAAGGTTCTTCTTTCCAGTGGCATGCTTCTATCCTTTTCCCTGGTTCTTCTCTCTTCTTTCTCTTCTAAAAAATTTCCTCTTCTTCTCCATCACGGTCTAGAACATTCCAGAACCCTCTCAATGTCGATGCACTCCAGTCTGTTCTCCAAAGCTCTGGTATGCTGCAAAGTTACGTTGAAGCTAGATGCCTCTCTTCTTCCTTGGATTAACGTTTTTTGAAATATGGATGTGTATATATGGTTTTCTAGTAAAGTGAGCTGGTTTGACCATGGCTTATCCAGTGGCCGTCCACCTATCCTCTTGCTAGTGGTTGTTTTCTTTCTTATTTCTGGTGTATTGCTTAACTGATAAGGTTGGTAGTAGTCCGATGCTCTTGGTTTCCTTTGCAGCTAACTAGTTCAGCCAGCTTGCTTCTTTGGGTCATCGGCGACACGCTGGGGGTAGGACTTTTGAGACCCGGTGAGTAACCCTAGAACAAATAGTATAACAGAAAATACTGATAATACCATGATTACCAACAGGAGTTTCCTTAGAATCCAGGCATTGATATCTATTATATAATGTTTTTAATATAATTAATTTTACTGAGGATCCATTGATAATTCTTGGGCAACCTGCAAGTGTACTTGTGTACATCTGTTCTGTAGGAGCAATAAGGGGATGATTTGAACCGGTGTTATTTGGTTGGATTTGGAGGGTTTTGGTTCCTTATTGGATTCCTTTGGTGTCCAAAACCATTGAATTATCCCATGAAATCCTTAGGTACACTTGTGACCACCCGGTGTCTATTGGAGCGATAAGAGGGAGGGTGAAATAAAAGTAAAATATCTATACGGTGTTGTGGATGGAAAAGAAGGCCATCTGATTGGTTATAGTTACCTATGGGAATTATTTGGATCTGGTTAACAATCCCTAAAGAAAAGAAAATATATTTTGAAATACAAAGAAATAAAATAACAAACGTATAGAAAGTAACGAGTAATAATAAATATATATTGTATTGGTATGCACTTTTGATACTCAGTAGACTAAAGGTTTAGTTTGGGCCACCATGTACTCGATTTACTGCTACATAAAGGGCCCAGGTTAATTAGATGTATTGTAGAAATGGATGTTGAATTATTGTAATAATTATTGTATTCTATTTATTAATGAATTCTGGATGTCCAGTAGGTTATTGATATTAGGCTGGGCCATTGTATATATATATGTTTATTTGTTATACAGGTTCTGATGGGCATGTGGCCCTCATTGTATGATAAGGCCTTGAGCCTGGGCATCCATAGTATAAGGGAAACTTTGCCGACTTTTTGGCAGAAAAAGTAGTATAGTAATGAAATAGTATACATGATTAGGCTTGTAGGAGGTTTTCTACGGGTGACCTTCTATGTTGGTCACAGACCCGGCAATTGGGTCATGACAATTTTTTTATGTATTAGTTTAGAATTTAGATTAGAACATTTATATTCAAAAGTTTCGAGTCTTATTTTCTTATACACGAATTCCACTAGAACAATAGAATAGTTCTAAATTGTCATAAGTTCCTTTGAATTATGGAATTGGGAGGTATTAGAGGAATTCTCAACTCCTACAAGGGATCCTGATTTAGTTTAAGGTTTTTTAAAACAACAATAAAACAAAGAACCATGAATAAAAAGCATTGCACCTATAGTAACAAGATGACAGAAAGAGAATTCTAATTAAGAGTTGATAATGAGCATTTACAAAATGTCTTCCATTTCCAGCATTAGATCATCATGTACATATTTAAGGAGCAACCATGTCAGGTCAAAAATAAAAGAGCATAGCATGATTTAGAGCTAGCTAAAATATCATATATAGAGCCATAAATATAGCATCCCAATAATGGCAGGTGTAAACATAGGCATAACAATTAGACCAAATTAATGCAGAAAGTTTATGTTCAATGAGTTATTCAGCCTAGGAGTCTAGGAAGCATTTTCAAAATTACAACAAAACAAAAGCACTAAAACTAAATTGTGATGTACAAAGAACATTGAAGCTACAAAAAGATAGGGTTTGTAAAAGGATACTCGACACACACACACACTTGTGATATATATACGGAAGAAATACTCAACCACAGATTCTTTGCTACCATATTTTAACAAACAGAAACATAGAAAAGTAAAAAAAGAAAACTAACATATCACCTCTAACCTCGCAAAAATGTTAAATATTAAAAAAAAGGAGAAAAAAAACAAGCCTTACTAGACCAGAAAACACTGTTTTGTGGGTAAATATAGCAGATTGGAGAACCTAACAAAAATAAGGAAAGGCAGAGTGTAGATCGACTGCAGAGAGGAGGGCAAGCAGATCAGAGAGAAGATCGAAGATAGAAGCCAAGTAACTAGGATGTAAAAGCTGATCGTTCCTTATCCATCGAAGACCAGATCTGAACAGAGAAGAAGACCCAAGTAGAACGTATGCCAAAAATGGGTTTTTCGCTCATTTTCTTGCCATATGTGCATGAAAATCTTTTTTGGTGGGCCCCACAGGGTTTTTTCCACTCAAATTCTTTTCTCCGATAGTTTTCCTCTCTACCAAGTGGAAGCTTGTCCCTATTTTCCTTGTCCTTTTCCATGGAAATTTTCCTTTCTGTTGCTTTTCCTCTCTACCAAGTAGAGCCTTGGTGTGTAGAATGAAGTGAAAAATAAGAATCAACGTGAGAGCAAGAAAGTATAATAAAGTGCTAAAGTAGTTAGTGTGAGGTATTCACAAATAGTCTTGTATAGTACAAGTGTACTTGTAATAAAAATTTAAGTTTAGTTCACTCTTTGCTCTACAAAGGTCTGCAGCAATAACCTCTAATGATCCCTTCATTAAGTTAGAAAAAGCAACCAAGAACTTCATTAGTTATTGCTTCTCTGCTTCATAAGCCTAAAGAATGCTCTAAAAAAATGTTTATGACACTCTAGTAAAATAAGATTTTTCATATTTTTATTTTTTTTTATATTTATGTTCACTTCCATATTATTATATATTGAAAAAATATCATATGGACTTTGACCCCAAAGCAAACTTTTCTTTATTCCTTTATGCATCCCAAACTTCTATCCACTAAAAGTCGGTCAATATTAAGTGGGAGAAAAAGGACTTTCCTAAGAGGAACACTTGAAAAGAAGCTTCTTTTTTATTGACTTGAAAGAGTCATCAATCCAACACACCATGCAATGACAAAAATTATAAAAGGAAGCACATGATTGCTCATTCACATCTGTCATTTATACAATACAAGATTAAAGTTTTTATAAGGAAAGAAGAAAAGTTTATGCTTGTTTGTTACAAGTTCTACTTCGACATTATAATAATATTATAAGCAAAAGGTTGTTGAAGAATATAGTAAACATTGGCGGCCTAGGAATTCCATTACTTCTCATTAAATGTCATTCTAGAAACCTTTTTCTCTACAGAACATAATTCTCCAAAGATATTTTTTCTACAGTATGTTCTTTTAGGGAATTACCCCTTTAGTTCACAATAATGTTGATATCCATTTTCTTGCTTTTGATTATACCAAATGCATTTTCTTTATCCGTTAGCTTCACTAGCTTTGATCCAAATGACAAGAACATTACATATGAGGGATCAGCATACCCAGTAGCCCCAACCATCTAGCTGATCGCAAACTAGCAAGACAAGGCCATGATGGCTAGTATTGGTCAGGCCACATATCACAAGCCAATGCTCCAATGGAACAAAACCACTGGAGAGCTTGCGGACTTCAATGCCCATTTCAACTTTGTCATTGATTCTCAGGGCCATATTGCATATGGAGACAGGATAGCATTCTTCCTTGCCTCTATTGACTCCAAGCTTCTAAATGTCACGAAAAGAGGAGCCATGGGACTTGCACTTGATAATCAGCCATTGAAATCAACAGACAATCCATTTATTGCTGTGGGGTTTGATATACCTGAATAAGTGAGACCCTTCAAAGGAACATGTTAGTTTTGACATCAATTCTATGGAGTCTGTTGCTAATGTGACATGGTTGGCTGATATCAAGGAAGGGAAACACAATGAGGCTCAGATCAATTACAATTCAAGTTCATTGAATTTGAGTGTTGTTTTCACTAGTTTTGTCAATGGAATAATTAGGCAACAAAATCTGCATGCTATTGTTGATCTGAGACTATATCTTCCTAAATTGATTACTTTTGGGTTCTCAGCTGCCACAGGAAATGCATCAGCCATACATAGTATCTACTCATGGAACTTCAGCTTAACTTTGGATATATAAGAGAACATAAAAAATAATGAAGACCCACTCACAGGATCTCCAACACTAAATAAATCCCTTAGCGAGAGTAAAAGTTCCAAAACAGGACTAGCAATAGGATTAAGTGTTGGCAGATTTGTTTCAATAGGCGGGTTGGCTTTGATT
>JANHAO010030317.1:0-10173 GCA_026873985.1 Saraca asoca | reverse complement strand
AACTTCTTCTAGGCAATTTACAAAAAAATCTATCTATAAATCAATCATTGAAAAACAAAGACAACCTACAGGCATAATATCAGCAAGCAATATCTCAACAACAGCAAACTCATTCTTAATCAATAAAATGTGGGCAAAATTACGGAATCTCAACTTGCGTCAAAGATACAAACTCATTTTTTGGAGAATAGCAAATGAAGTCTTACCTACTAGAATGAGGATGAGCATCCAAAACAAGGGAGGAACGATTGCTATCGCTAGCCACGTCCGGAGTTGCAGGGCTGTCTGAGGGAAACTCGTCAGCTGAAAGGAGTGTCGCCAGTAACGTCCACGATCGAACACAGAGGAGCAACAGCGACAGGAGAGGAACCAAGTGCGGTTAAGCTGAATGAGGAAAACAACACCAGAGAAGGAAGAAGATGGTGTTTGTGGGCAGCTAGTCGTGATGGCATGACGCCGGAGACGGTGAGAGGATGGCAAGAACACGGTAGAGAACAAGCTACCGGCCGAATGGAAGCTTTGGGAACAAATGGGGGGTGCAAAGCATGCTAGGGAAAAACTATAGGAAATGGGGGAAAAAGGAAAGCTGAAGAAATTTTATATAAAAAATAAATGGGAAAATTTGCATTTTTGCCCCCCAAAAATGCACACCTCAAATTTTATCCTACCGAAAACAAAACTTCTCATTTTAATGCTTGCAGAAACTTTTCATTTTAGTCTTCCTTTCTTTTTTTTCTTTCAAGGTATTACAAACTGCAACCAAATAAATTCGGTGGCTAAAGAATCCAACTACAACATGGCAACCAAACTTTTTGATCAGAAAAAATTTCTATAACTAATATAACATTTTCGTAGTTGGCAACTGCATAAGGATCGAATAGCCACCAAAATGCTTGCCATTAAACCATTTCAGTCATTGATTCGGTGGCTAAATTCTTAAACATATCATATTTTTTATTTTTAGCCAATCAGTCGTAAAGTAGTCTCAGTTCTATCGCCATTAGAAACTAAAAAAATTTGGTCACTAGTTTCGGTCACTAAAATACTTTTTTTTTTCTTTTGTGATGAGACCAGATTGCAATTTAGCTTATTAAAAAAAAAATTATAGCAGATCTCCCAAATCAATTTGTAGAAAAAGTAATAAGTAATTTAAGAAAAGAATTCAATGGAAATATACCTTGGGTAGAATTAACTTATGGTCAATTAATCAATACAATAAATCAAGAAGGTTTGCCTTGGATAGAATTAACTTATGGTCAATTTTTTTAAAAAAAAATTCAATGGAAATGATTTGTAATTACATCCTTACCATCAACTAATTAAATTATCCATAAATTTGTTATTTGAATTTAACGTCAATAATAATGAGGACTTATAGTTTTAAACTTTAAAATATAATTACATAAAAAAATAAAATTATATAATTAAATTTCAAATTTAATGCAATTATGAGGATAGTCCATTAACCCTAAAATAAAATATTTTGAGAAGACTTTAAACCATTGACCATTTACTTAAAAAGACAGGTATTAATACTATGTCATGCGCCACTCTTAGACGAAGAACCAAGGTATGTTTACTACTTAACAAAGCTTGAAGAGAAGTGTGAATGTGTGCATCAAATGGGTTCCAGCCAACGTTCAACACGAACAAATGTGAAGCAAAATGAGTGCGGTTATAGCGCAACTCTATCTCTTGACACAACTCTCACTTTGCGTTAGGCTTCAGAATTGGGTGAGTATATGTATTTAGCCATTTTTTTAAAAGAAAAGTTAATTAAACAATTATATTAATAAGGGTAATAAATAATTTTAATTTTAGAAAAATGTTTTATTTTTAATTTATTTATCTTTTATTAAAAGTTAATTGATGTATAAAACAGTTAAACATTTATTAAGATAACATCAACAAAGTTTGAAAAAAAAAAAGATAATAAATGCATTTTTAACTTTTTTAAGCTGTAGGTAAATAGGAATAAAAAAAATCCCTCTAAAATGATAAATAAAAAGAAATAAAAAATAAAAGATTATAGAAAAGAAACCGTGTTTTTGATAATACTAAAATTTTAGTACTGAAACTGAGAACTAAATTTTAAATGTTAAATCAATTAAGCACTGAATTTACAACTTTTGAATAGTTTCTTGTATTAAGCACTCAATTTGGTCAACAATTTTGGAATTTTATCACAAGGTATTAAAATTTTGTATAATTTCAAAATTATACTTGATTATAATTTTAAAAAATTTATACAAACAGAGATAGCGTTAGTTACATTTTTCTAACAAAATCCCATTAAGAAAGGAATGGTTGTTGAGTACATTTAGATGGAAAGGTACATAAACTGGTACTTTTGAATTTAGGTCTATTCAATCGATTCTCGACCCAATCAAACAATTATGGACGAACGGTTTAATTAGTTGACTGGCTTATTTTGATCTGTGTCACTGCCTAACCTCTACATCTTCAAAGCATTTATCACTTTTAACGTAGTTAAAATAAATATATATTTCTCTTTCTTTAAAATAAAAAAATAATATTAATTTTATGAAAAAAAAATTAAAGTTTTAAGAAATTAATACTTTTATCATTGGGTTATTATTTTTGCTTTTAGATGAACACCTTTATCATTAGATTATTAATTTTTACTTTAAAATTTTTGGTTTTATTAGAATAATACCCATATGATACAAGGTTTAATTCAAAAACATGAATATAAATTATTTTACACATAAACTATGTTAAAAGTACATACTTGTAACAACTATAAAATAATTAGAAAGTATACTAACTTATTTTAAATATATATATATATAGGTATGTATCAAAGAATAATAATAACCTTTATTTATTTTCTATCTCGTAAAATATCTTAAAAATTTGTTCATAATGAAAAAGTATAATTTAGAAAAAGAAAAAAATAAGATTGACATGGCAAATTATCTGAATAAATTTTAAATGTTTACACTTTACACTTTTAAAGTTCAAATACTTTAGAAATTACCCCTTAAGGTTTAAAGAAAATTATGACAACGTTATTAGATTATTAATTTTAACTAAAACCTAGTAAATATATAATGTATATTGTTGACGTCGAATTTTGGTAATGGTCCAAACTCTGGCCAATGGGGGGATTCTTTGGGATTTTTGAATTCTAATTGGTTCAAATATAGTAAAACAGAAAAATAATCAAAGATGAAGGGAAGAGCAGAGAAGAAGAATCAAGGTTTAACATGGTTCGGTCAAATCCGGATGTCACCAGACCCTACATCCACGATAGCATGTTATTGAGATAATGTCGATACAAAGTTACAACATTCAAGTTTTTCTACTTTAGCAGAGTTTCCGCCTGTGTTCTCTCTCTTTTACAGAAGGCTCCTCACTCTTTTTTATAGAGAAAAGGAGGTTACAATAGTAATTACATATGCAGTAAATCTATTACATCAACATTTAATGTACAAGATAGGATATTCAGGCTAGATCTCCTTTTTCGGCTACTGCAAATTGTCTTGTACAGGCGGGCTCCATTCGACCATTGGGGCAATACATGACTTAGTCTTCAGTCCGGCGAACCTTCAGGTCGCAGGTTATGCTTTGTTAACCAGCTTGCTTGCCCGACCCTGGGAATAGGGAGGTCGAGCTTGCTTCTTCGTGCGTGAGCTCGGCCTGATGAGATCGCACACTATGCGACCTAATGGCAGAATGATTCTAGACGTGCTTCGAGCTAGTCCTTTTGTTAGTCTCGGGCTTCTTGCAAGCTCTTTTGGACCGAACCAATTTCCATATATAACATAAGCCCGCCAACTCTCAGCTCACTCAACGGGCTAGGAGTTGAAACTTTTTGGTTCCCAATTAGTCAAAGTCTTTTTCCCGAGACTGTTGATTCATCTGTTTTGAGCTACACTTCTAGTAGCACATGTCCATTGGTTATTGCTGGGTCAACTTAGCCTTTCTCGAGGCCATAAATGGTGACAGTTGGGGGAATGGTTCCAAATCTTTCGGTAAATATGGCCCCGGTTCTATAAAAGGGGGAGACAATCCCTTTTGAGTCTACACTTGAGCAAACTATAGAGTTTCCTGATAAACCTCCATCATTTTCGACTTTCTAGCCTTCCTCAGAGGCGTGTATAGTTTGCTGCATAGATAACTTGGAGGACTTATCTTCCTCAGTAACATGGAAGGATCTTATATGGATCCCAGACTGTGTCCTCTCAGCTCCACTATGAGGCATCTATTTTACTGGCCAATCTCCTGAGGCTTCCTGATTAGCTTCCTTTAAGAGGAGCAGGTGGTCGAGGATGAAGGGACGTAGCGCTACAACTGATTGTGCATTAGAAGAAGAAAGTTGCGATGCCTGATCCCCAATAAACTGATGTGCGGCCCTTCGTGGCTGATCCTTCTTCTTAGTCATAGGTTTTTCCCTTTGTATTTTGCTTGTCTGTATCCAGAGCTTTCTGATGTAAATCTGCCCCGTTGAGGTCTTTTAATGAATGAAATTTCTTTTCTACAATTTCTGTTTGCTTTGTTTTCTTTTGCCAATGCTTCAGTTTGAACCATTTGTTTGACCTGCATGCACTATTAGAGCGATATCATGCTCAGGCCGATCTTGAGTTCGCATGAGAGCTTTGAATTTAACGAGTGAGCAATCTTGTGCTCGGGCTGATCTTGTGGCCAAATAGATAAGTGCGCATGAGAGCTGTGACTTAATTGAGTTCGCATGAGAGCTATAAAATAAAATGATTCTATTGCCTTAGGCAAATGGCTAATTTGTCAATTCCTTACACTTCAGTGGGCATGAAGCCGCGCTAGCATTGAGTGTTTTAAGAGTGCCCCTGCACTTCAGTGAGCACGCAGTTGCATTGGCATAAGTGAGTATTTTTTAGGGTTTTTACACCTCAGTGAGCACGCGACTGGGCTAGCATAAGGGAGTGTTTTTTAGTGTCTCCACACCTCAGCAAGTACGCAACTGCGTTGGCATAAGCAAGTATTTTTTAGTGTCTCCACACCTCAGCAAGCACGTAGCTACACTGGCATAAGTGAGTATTTTTTAGTGTCTCCACACCTCAGCGAGCACGTAGCTACGCTGGCATAAGCGAGTGTTTTTTAGTATTTTCACACCTCAGTGAGCTCACAGCTCAACTGGTTAGGTGAGTTTGTTTTGAGTATCTCAACGCCTCAGCGAGCCTACAGCTCAATTGGTTAAATGAGTTTGTTCTGAGTGTCTCCACACTTCAGCGAGCCCGCAACTCAACTGGTTAAGTGTTTGTCAATTCTTCTCTGAAATGAGCTATGGGGGGCCTCAACTAGATCAAGAATCATAGTTGGCATGAAGTTCCTTACAAGAATTGGTGGAAGTTGACCACATGAAAGTTACGAAAATCAATGACTCCTGGGAGAAGAAGACGGAATGGGTTGATGAAAATAATCAACACCGAGCCAGACGGTGAATAGCTTTCAACAAAGTAAAGAAAAGAGCACTTTCATTCATTCCAAAATTTCAAGATACAATGTCAGTATAAAATTCGAAATGAGCCTCTTGGCTCCCGGCCAGTACTAGGCTGGGGAGGCTGTCCTGTAGGTTGCACTACATATTCCCTTTAGCGGCCTTTCAGGATCAGGTCTTCAATTACGTCTTTGAGGGCTAGACAATTTGACGTCCCATGTCCGGCCTTATTGTGATAGGCACAGAATTCATCTTTGTTCCTCTGTCTAAATGGAGTTTTCAATGGTTTAGGCCTTCCGAAATTATACCTATCCCTTTCCACCAAGAAAAGTTTATCCTGGGAATCCGACAGGATGCTATAGGTGCTGTGGTGACTTGAGAATGGGGGGTCGCTCATCCTTGCCCTTCTTAGCAGGTCGATGATTGGAGTCATCATTCCCGCTTCCGCGATGACCCCTCTTCTTGTTTTGAGTCGAGCTATTCGACTCAGACTTCTGCGAGCTGAAGGTTTCATCCCATCTGATTTGCTTCACTGCCCGTTCATAGAACTCACCTAGGTTATCAACCGAGGACTTGTACAAGCTCTTGAATAGCTTTCCATCCTTGCATATTTTCATCGAGATGGCAGCCAGAATAGCCTCATTCAAGGGCTTCTTAACATTGTTAACTTCACATTTGAAGTGAGTGATGTAGTTTTTCAGCATTTCATGTCTACCCTGAAAGACTGTGGCTAGATGGCATGGGGACGTGAGCTACTTCTTCTACACTTGGTACTAATCAACAAATTTTTCTTGGCACCCCTTCCAACTACTGATGCTACGAGCTGATAGATTCCTGAACCACATTCGAGGGACTTCACCCAAAGTGGCAGGGAATAAGCGACACTTGACCAAGGGGCTACAAGCTTGAAGATCTATCTGGATGTTAAATATGTCCAAATGGTTATACGGGTCACTGTCTCCACCATACAATGAAATGGCTGGAACTTTAAGCTTGCACAGAAGGGATTCCTCCATGATCTCTCTAGAGAAAGGGGTTTGCTCCCTAAAGTGACCCTGGTCATTTCAAGTTTGAGGGTGCTCCTCCAAACACTTGAATCTTTAAAGGAGAGCTTCCACCATGATATCCAAGCCCCCCAGTCCTTGGCTAGGGACTTGGCGGTTTGGTTCACTGTTCCGACCATGTGGATAATGATGCAAAGTCTACTGCTGGTTGGCTTCACCACGACGTTCAACCTCAGGTACAACGGCTTCAGCCCGCCCTTGCACTTCTGGGCTTGTGCCTACACTAGCATCATGACTGTTTTAGCCAGCTCTCCCATCATGTGCTCAAGTTTCTCCTGATGGTAGAGCTAGGTTTGTGGTCCGTCGAGGTCACTGGCGGTGAGAATAGGTTGCACTGAGCCAACTGAAGGGACGCCAGTAGCTGTTATGATGACGGGAGCAGTTGACAAGTTCGTTGTCAAAACATGGCCATCTGGAGGATGGGGTTGCACATTTGAGGCTCTAATAGCTCTTCCCTTGTCCATTGCAATAGAAATGAACTAGAATAGGTGAGATCCTCACAGACAGCACCAAAATGTTAACGTCAAATTTTGGTAATGGTCCAAACTTTGGTCAACGGGGGGATTATTCGGGATCTTTGACCTCTAACTGGTTCAAATATAGTATAACAGAAAAATAATCAAAGATGAAGGGAAGAGTAGAGAAGAAGAATCAAGGTTTAACATGGTTCGACCAAATCCAGATGTCACTGGACCCTACGTCCATGGTAGCGTGTTATTGAGATAATGTAGATACAAAGTTATAACACTCAAGTTTTTCTACTTTAGTAGAGTTTCTGCTTGTGTTCTCTCTCTTTTACTGAAAGCTCCTCCCTCATATTTATAGAGGACAGGAGGTTACAATGGTAATTACATATGCAGTAAATCTATTATATCAGCATTTGATGTACAAGATAGGATATTCAGGCTAGATCTCCTTTTTCGGCTACTGCAGATTGTCTTCTACAGGCAAGCCCTATTCGACCGTTGAGGCAATACATGACTTTGTCTTTAGTCCGGCGAACCTTCAGGTCGCAGGTTATGCTTTGTTAACCAGGTCGCTTGCCCGACCCTGAGAATAGGGAGGTCAAGCTCACTTCTTCATGCTCGAGCTCGACCTGACGAGATCGCGCACTACGCGACCTGATGGCAGAATGATTCTGGACGTGCTTCAAGCTAATCTTTTCGTTGGCCTTAGGCTTCTCGCGAGCTCTTTTGGACCGAACCAATTTTCATATATAACATATACTTTGTTAAGAGACTTTTTTTTCTTGCCTATAAGGCATGAAACTCAAATTAAATATTCTATTGCATCACCAAAATATGGATATTATGATCAAAATTTGTACAATAGTCGGAATAAAAAATACATTTAGTGAGAACCTTGTGTATTTTAGAAGATGAAATAAGACCTTAACAAAACATATTCAACTCATTTATTAGTTTAAGATTAAAATTAATAGCCAATTAACGCTTTCATAATTTTCTTCAAACTTTGAAGGGTAATTTGTAACTTGTTTAAAGTTTAAGGGTATAATGTGTAGGTTTTAAAAGTTTAAGAGAATAATTTGTCACTTTATTAGCAAAACTTTAAGGGTGTAAAGTGTATTTTTTCCGAAATTTTAAAACTTAAGGTGGAGATAATCGTTATAACTTAATTTTAGGATATTAATAAGGATTTAATGTTTTGATCTTTTGTCTCATAATTTTTAAAATATTAAAGGACATAAAAAATAATACTATAATCTAAATTTGTTATTTTATGATATGGCTTCACGAAAAATAAGAATGATGTGGCGTTATCAAAATACGATCGATGTGACATCTAAAAAAGAAAAAGAAAGCATTTCTAATGACCTTGTTTATTAAAGAGCAAGAATAATATCCTATGTGATGCATAGTTTTATTGTAAAATATAAATATCACATATTATTGATTCATATAAACTATATTAAAGACCTAATGAAATTTACATGTAATGCATATATGTAATGGCTATAAAATAATTTTAAAATATGATAATTATTGTAAATATAAATATTAAAGAATAAAAGTAATATTATTTATTTACTATCTCGAGAGGTAATTAAAATTTTGTCCTATTATAATAAAGTACAATTTAGTAAAAAGATAGCAAATATCTTAATAATAAGCAGTAAAATTTTAATAAATAATCAAAATTTTGGATGAAAAAGCTTATATTAGAGATAAAGATAATAATAGGAAATTAATTTTTAAATATTAATTAAAATTTATTTTTCTAATTTCTACCACTTATTTTACAAAACTTATAAATAAGAAAAATAAGGATAAATAGACAATAAAATCTTAGTAAAAATTTAAAATTAAAATTAAAAATTTGTGATAAATATAATGATAAAAAATTAATTTTAGGAGAATAATTAAGATTTTATTTTTTGACTATAAATTTTTCCTCTCAATTCTCAAAAAGAAAAAAAAAGATAAATAAATAAAGAAAATCAAAACTTAAGATAAAAATAATAACAATAACTTGATTCTAGATGCTAATTAGGAATTAATGTTTCAATTTTATATCTCTTAATTTTTGAAGAATTAAAGAAGGTAAAAATAAAAATAAACGAATGGTAAAAATGAAAATTTGTTACTATGTGACATGACTTTCTAAAAAATAAGGATGACATAATGTCATCAGAATAATGCTGACATGACTTTACTAGAAAAATGCCTTTAAAAAAATCTCTTTTTTAAATATTATATATATATAAATTTCATTTATTTATTTTGAGATTTAGAAATAAATAATCTAACTAGAAAATACAAATACTCAATCTCTTGATAGTTAGTTCCTCGAGAATTGCCCAAAAGTTAGGACCATTCAAGTCATCTTCCTCTCATTTATTAATGACAATACAAACTATCTCTCTATCTCTCTATGGGTCTGTTTTTCCTCTTAACACAAAATCTCTCATTCTCTCTTATTTTTTCTATGCATACACAAATCGGGCCACATCAATTTATCACATTTGTATCCATTGCAAACCTGACTTTTACGGCCAAAATTCCAGTGCTCACAAGAAAAACTATGCTAAATAAATAAACTTTGTTACTCCAATTTTTATAAACAAGACAAGATAATGGTATGTTAGAACTAGACTAGCATTGGTGATTGAAAAGGAAAATTAGTTTGGGATGATTTTGTAGAAATTAATGTCACATCCTGAGTTGGAAATGTAATTAGCATGAACCATCTAGTGGCTTGCGAATTCATGACATTTTTCTTTTTATAAAACTTTTATATTTTGAAATCCACGAAACAATGCTAAAAATATGTGAGATGCAAGCTTTTTAGTAAAAATCATTTTCATAAAAGCTTTCTTCAAATTTAAAAATAAATAAAATCCTTTCATAAATAATAAACATAATCTTTTAAACTTTTTTCTAGTACAGCAAACATAATTTCTAAAAAATAACCAAGGAGACGACATACCTGATAACATGCATTTATGGTATGAGGAGACTATACTCATTGATACAATCATCAAGAATTTCAATAACCTAAAATCATTAATGGAATGGATGAATACATCCTAGGTACTTAATGAGTAGAAATTTTTAACCTAACTTTGGGTTAGAAACATTTTGGCCACACAATCATATGTACATCATGTAATAATATAATATTATAATATATACATCATGCAACATTGTC
>JANHAO010030316.1:0-10176 GCA_026873985.1 Saraca asoca | reverse complement strand
ACTATTTATATTGAAGGGAGAGGAGAGGGAGTGATATTTTATATATTCTAAAATAACCCCCCACTGACTTTAATTATTTTCAAACTTAACTACCATCACATTAGGCTATCTTTACTTAAAGTCAGTTTATTAGTTATATGGGCCACTACAGATTATTAAAATAATCTAACAACAATAAGAGGAGCTTCACATGATGCTCCAACTACTCAACCAAAGAGATCCTTTGTGTTGTTCAAAGAATTTCTTGAAGGAAAACAACTCCCTAAACCTTAAATAATTTATGTACCTCATCAAATCTCACAAATGAATGAATAAATCCAGCTAGAAGAATAATACCGTAGGAAAATATATCACTATTAATTTGCTAAACATGACTAAACTATAAGTGTGGCTATGGTTGTAATTCAATATTATAATAATTTGTAAAATGTCATTTAATTTGACTACAATATTTTTATTATAATCAAACTTTGGATTAAATTCATATTATGTTGATACTTTTTACCTTGGATTGTAATTGTTATAATTTTCTTTAATATCAAATCTTACATAATCTAGAATTTTATTAATGTTAAAGTATTAAAATAAACATAAAATTTAAATATTTTGTCTAAATACTAAGATTTTCAAGAGGAGAATATTAAAATTATTTCAATCTTTGAATTTATTAAAATAAAAATAGAATTTTTTAACTAAAGAAACTAAACATGACAAATTCATGAACTAGGAGACAATAATAAATTTATTTAAGCCTTATTTTAACCTGTTTTAATTGTTATAGACTTCTGGTTAGATCATCTTGGATGAAAGGGTTGAGTAGAGGGAAAACTATTGAATTTTTTCCTCAATTCTTTTTCCTTTTTATTATATAATAAATAATTTATTATTTATTCTATATCTTAAATTTTGACATATATAAACTCAACGTGATAGTAACTACGGTCTTATCACTTCATAAAAAAAAACAATAAAAAAATCTGTCTAGATATTAAAAAATATATAATGTTTGGAGAAAGATCTTTCTTTTGAAGTTTAGATGCTATTACCTTGGCGAGAGGGGAAATTGTCCTAATGGCCACAAAAAAGGCTATACCTATCTTATTCGTTATCAAATATCAGATCAGATTAGAGCAGCTAAAATTGTGATCAAGTGAAATAACAAATATCAACGGATATATTGGCTCATTGCTAAGATTTTTGATATTCAAAGTTATGAATTTGTTAGCCTCAAGCTAAATATGTCTATTGACACTCAAGAAAGAAAGTAGAAACTACAAAGATGTATTGAATAATAATAAGAAATGATATTAAAAATTTAGATTATATAGTCATGTAGCATTTAATGGTAGTAGTACAAAATTATTATAACATTTTTGAAATTGATATTGAAATACATTTCAATACTGATTTAATGTCTTTTTAATTTGTTCAAACTTCAATTTCAATTTAGAAGGTTAACCTTAATTGAATTCTGGTTATAACTCTCTTTCCTTTACTTTTATCTCATTAAATGTATATGTTAAATGAAAAAACTGAACTGGATTAAGTTCATGCGAAATTTGATTCACATGGATCAATATACATAAATTTTCATTCAAAATAGATCAAAATTCTTTTGATTTAGTTCGATCTGTGTTTAAACTGGACCGATCTATTTTTTTATTTGTTTTATTTCAAAAGATATAAAAAAATAAGTGTGAAATTCACTATTAAAATTTAAAATGTTATCATAATATTAACATTATAAAATAAATTATATAATAAAAAATTAAGTGTTCACTAAGAAATATGAAAAATAAAAATTTAAAAAGTTTAAAAATTAAACTTATTGAAAATAGATAAATGAGATTTAAGGATAATTTTTTTTTCCAATTAATATGTTGCAGGTTAAATGAGACATTAATAGACTGAAGGTTGGGAATGGGAGTAAAAAATAAATAAATCAGCCCATGAACCCAAATTTTCCTGGTCCCCTCCATTGCAATTCGAGGGTTGATTTGCAAACCCTGATCCTGTTTGACAGTCCTTCGTCTCACAAATAAACTGTAATTAAGAGTTTGCGCCTTATATCTAACCATTTTAATCGCAGGGTGATAGATTATGAAGTTTCAGACCAATTAATACCAACAATTAATACTGTAGGCTCCCTTGTAAAGTCAGGCCTTCGAGTCACTGTTTACAGGTAAAATAACATCGAGTCGATAGCCCATTTCGTTTATCAAGTTTCTAGTTTTCAACTTTATTGATTTTATGTTTCACTTAGGTGTTATTTATTAGAAAATGAAAGTATTTCTTGTGATTTAAATAAACTTTACAGTGGGGATCAAGACTCTGTGGTTCCATTCATTAGCAGCCGAAGGTTGGTAGATGGGCTAGCAGTGAGGCTGAGGTTTAAAACAAGTGTGCCATACAGTGCTTGGTTTGTAGAGAAACAGGTATACTGACTATATTTCTATTTACAGAGGATTTAACATGCAGTGACTAAGCTGTGTTGCAAAAAATTCTATATAGATAAAAAAGAGAAAAATATGATATATTTATATGTGGTATAGTCCAAGTTTACATTGTTCATTTATAATTTAAAGTGTTAAAATTAATCCACTTGTAAATTTCATTTGTTTTGGATGGAAAGTTGCTGCAAGGGGACAAAATATGACAGGAATAAATTATGGATGGATCAATTTTTATACTTTAAATCACAAGTGAGTAAAATAAATTTAAATCACACTACAAGTAGATTAAATATATTTTTTTCCAAAAAAATTAATGCAATCTAAACTATAATAAAAATGTGATAATGACATCTGTTGCGATTATAATACTGCAATAGTATCATGTGATGAAGTCCACAATTTAAATCAATGATTTGTAATTCTAATTTACAATTGTGTTATGTTTGCAACAACAATTTATCTAAATATTTCTTTATGATTGCAATTATTTACATTTATATATAGTGATATTTATCACAATATAACTACAATTTAAAATTATGATATTTTTTTTCCAATAATTGTTTGTATTTTAAATTTTACCTCTACACAGGTTGGAGGGTGGACACAAGTTTATGGGAATCAACTTACCTATGCCACAATAAGAGGGGTTTCACACGGTGCTCCAATTACTCAACCAAAGAGATCCTTTGTATTGTTTAAAACATTTCTTGAAGGAAAACGACTCCCTGAACCTTAAACAATTTATGTACATCATCAAAGCTTACAAATGAATGAATAAATCCAGCTAGAATAATTGTACCATATAAAAATATATCACTAGCAATTTGTTAAACATGACTGAACTATAAGTGTGGCTATTGTTGTGGTGTAATTCAGTATTATAATAATTTGTAAAATATGATTTGATTCGACTGCAATATTTTTATTATAATCAAATTTTGGATTAAATTCATATTATATTGATACCTTTTACCTTTGATTGTAATTGTTATAATTTTCTTTAATATCGAATCTTACATAATCTAGAATTTTATTAATGTTAAAATATTAGTTCATTTATAATGGGTTTTTATTTGTAATGACACTTAGGTTAAAATAATTGATTGGGTATTCTTCCAATTATGGATTAAGTTATATTCATATTTTATTATGATGAGTCCCTATTCATAAAATTTTAGTTCTACTACATTCTCACCATTAAAATGTAGACTCGTGTTCTCTCTATTCATCGTGACGGTTGGGGTTTGATAGAAGGTGACATTCTGTCCATGATAAAATAGATCGAAATGAACCTACAGATCAAGGAAAAATCAAACTAGAAAAAACTAAAATTCTGATTATCCGGAATAGATCCAATGATGACCATAAGTAATTCTAATATCTAATTTTTATTTACATATTTGCATTTCATTTATGCTGTAATAACATAATTTTAATCGATCTAGTTTTTTGATAAAATATTTGACAATTGGTATCAAAGCTAATAAATTATATTACATGGCTAAATGTTGCGCAAACTGATAGTAAAATTATTTGATCTATCATGTGTTAGTTGATTAGTGATTGATTTACATTTGAAAATCAGAATCATATGATATTAGAATTATTATTAAATTTTCTATATGAAAATTGTTATATGAATTGTTCTAAACCTATTGCATAATTCAATTTGAACAATTTGTTGGAAAATTATATATATATATATTTTTTGAATTGGAATTCTATGTTCATATAGCCTTTAGGGTCCAAATTATTTTTCTATAAAATTTGGCTTAATTATAAAGTAATTGTTCAAATTGATTTGAGATTTTGTGTTAGAATTATTTGATGAACAAAACCCTCAAATCAATTTCTTTAAACCTAAATTGAATTTGTACCAATTTGTGAAATTCGAATTGCAAAAAATACCTAAGTTCAGTTCGGTCTTGTAACAAATTGTCCAAATTTCTTTATGAATTTTTAAATTGATTAAGGGTTTCTAGTCAGAATATTTTCAGTGATAAAACCCCTTAACTAATTTTGCAAGACCCAAACAGAAATTGCTCCAATTTAAGAAAATTTGAATGTAGTGAAACCTAGTGAGTTTTGATGTTTTTTGTTCAAATTGCTTGAAGATTTTCTCAATTTTTTTGAAATTAATTTGGGGATTAGCTTTAGATGGGTATTGGGAACAAAACCCATAAAATAATTTGAGTAAAAGTGGGCAAAATTCATTGAATTGGGATAGAGTAGAAACTAGGTCCAAAATGGGTCAAACAGACCTAAATTGTAGGCTAATTAGTGAAGAGTTAGGCAACGCACAAGCCTATGCACAGTACAGTGTCACAAGTTAGCCTCGTAAACTAGTTTGGTAGGCAAACATACTTAATTTCAGATGAAACTTGGCAACAAAATTATGCATGGAGAGAAGATCTTATGGTGCGAATTTGGGAACAAATATACTTGTAGATTATTTTTCCTAATTTTTTCCATTTTAGAGGTATTTGTATCATTTTAGCATAAATCTTTTGTCCATTGTAAGTAGAAACGCACGTGGTTATGATATTTGCATTTTTATCTTTTAGTTCATATGAGATAGTCCATTAAAACCCTTCTGAATTAGGAAAAAAGCCCTTATATCAACTTAAAGAAAGTATGTTCACTTGTATTATTAGGAATTTGGCTTAGAATACTCTTTAGAGGGTGCGTCTAGTGACTCAGGTAGGTACTGTGACATAGGCTAGGGATTAAAGTGTGATGGCTTAAAGACTCCATCTATACACTCAAAACTATTTAATAAGATATATATTAATACAACTTAATTTGTCATTCTCCTTATTTTAAAAAAATCTATTCTTGATATACACTAGAGGCTTCTTGTGTAAGACATTCTATAAGATTCGATATGTGCGAATGCTTTGACTACATGTTTATGTTTGCTTGCAAACATGTTACGCATAGAATTTTGGTTATATGGGTGACAAAATCTTTAATGCTCTGTTTATCTATCCAAGTATGGTTCAAATTTATTGAAAAGATTGGCATGTTGGCTAATAGTTGGCAACATTTGTTGCACAATTTCAGCTAGAAAGCTATCGACCCACGATAATTGGTATCAAAGCTCAATTGTGTTGGAGAGAGCAGATCGAATAAGCTATTATTGGTAGATTTGGCTTATTAAAAGCAGATAGAGCTTGTAAATGAAGTAGACACTCGTCAGAATAGTAAAGAGATGCTACTAAAAACTCGACCAAAAAAGGTGCAAAAGGTTAGAGTGACTCAAGGGTTAGTGTATGAGATATTGCATTCATAGGAATATTAATGATGCATCCAGTGCAAAAGTGTGAAGCCATATAATCCATTTATTAAGTAACTTGATCTGAAAATTGTTAATGATCACTTTGTTAGATGTTGTAATAGCTATAAAAGTAGTAAATTTTATTGTCCAATCCACACCTCTAGGGTAATTGAAGTACCTCATTTTGTTTATTGGTCAAATAATAATAGTAAAAGACCATGTAACATCTCTCCTGTAGAGAAGTGTAATTTGTTATTCCACTAGCACTGCCACTGGTTGAAAATAAACTAAATTGATCTAAATATCCCAAAAATGATCCAGCATAACATATGATAAAACCAATGGTTGAAATTGGAAGATCTCATCACTCTGTTACTAGTAAAAAAGAACCAAATCCTGTAAATAAAGTACCCATGAGGAAATTCTAGATGGCTTACAGATTAAAAATTAGTAATGACTATATCTGCAAAAGCATGAATTTGACATCAATTATGGTAATGATCTTACCAATTTTCAAGAAACCATTTCAAGTCCTAATTCTTTAGAATGGATGAAGGCTACGTATGATGGATTGCTTTAATGCTCTATAATTATGTGTGAGATCTTATAGGGTTAACTATTGGCTATCAGCCTGTTAGATGTAAGTGGATCTTTAAGACAAAAGGGATACTTAAGGGGTAATTAAAAGGTATAAGGCCAGATTTGTTGCAAATGGCTAGAATTAGAAAGAAAACATTGATTATTGAAAATTTTCTTATTTGTTTTAATTGAAGACTCATTTCAAGTTATTATGGTTCTAATGGCTCATTTTAACCTAGAGCTTTACCAGATACATGATAGTCTTCTTAAATGGTGATTAACTAGAAACTATTTATGTGAACCATCTAGATGGTTTTGAAGAGAAGAGTATAAAACACTTAGTGTGTAAATTGAAAAGATTCATATATATATATATATATGATTTGAATAAGGCGTCTAGATAATGGTATTTTAGAGTTGTTAAAATTGTTGCTTCTCTTGAGGTCAAGGAGAATAATGCAAATCAATGTATCAGTTTTAAGTTTGATACAGGAAGATTTAAGATTCTAGTCTTATGTTGATGATATTCTTCTTGAAGATAATGATTTGAGCCCTGTAATTAAGACAACATAGATACTACCTACATATTTTAGATATAAATCCTAGGATTTTCTTAACTTGTCTCAAGGATTGTACATTAAAAAGGTTCTTAGGTGGTTCAATATGTTTTATATCCTTTCAAAGTATTGCACCTTTCCAAAAGGGTGAGATTATTTCTAAAGTTTAGCGTCTTTAAAATAACGTAAAGATTAAATATACAAAGTAGGTCGCATATGCTTTCGTTGTTGGTAGTCTATTATCTGCTCAAGTATGTATTCATCTTGATATTACTTTTGTGTTAAGAACACTTTGGAGCTATTTGAGTGATCCTAATCAGAAATATTATATTGCTATGGAAAAAAAAGTTATGGAATACTTGTAATGTATAAATTATTTTGTGCTAACCTATTGCAAAACTAGTGACCTGATTGTTGCAGGCTACTTTGAGTCTAATTTTGTAAGTTATCCAAATGATAAAAAGTCAATATTTGGATGCATATTTATGATGACAAGAAGAGTTATTTGTGAAAAATATCAAATAGTCAACACAACAACCTCTATAATGGAGATAGATTGTGTCACATGTTGTAAAGTTATTTGTGAGGCTATTTGGTTAAGGAGTATCATATATGGATTCAAAGTTATAGAGAATATTCTTAGGAACTTAACTATATGTTGTGAGAATTTGCTAGAGAAAACTTTTTCAAAAAAGTAATGAAAGTACTGTCCCATACAAAGTATTTTGATATTAAGTATCAATTTGTCAGAGAGAAGAGATGCAAGCGTTACATATTTTGCCACGAATTGTATGCTTGTTGATCCACTATCCAAGGGCTTAGGTGTAAAATTGTTTGTGAACAAGTAATTAAAATGAATTTGGCTAAGTCTTTCGATGTTCAGGGCTAGTAGGAGTTCTATGTTTCTTATTGAAATGATGAACTATTGTCATTATTATCTCGAGATATGTATCGCTAAAACATTCATGATGTTGCCATATGTTGTTTGTGCACATCTTCTGCTTCTGGCATTTTATTAAAGACATTTAAACCTTGTCTCACTATTGTGTTAAGAATATTGATTCTCATTTGGTATCTTGGGCAGATGTTAGGATCATTATATGGAGATTTATATATAGTCACGTTTAATGTTATGTAAATCTTGTTATGCACATCTTATATAAAAATTTTGGTTAGCTAGCATATGTGTATAATGTGTATGACATTAATATCTTTATTGGATATAATGTTTTGGATCTTATATTAAAAATTTTTTATTTCTGTCATTTAATTTCAAAAACTCATAGACCAAAAAAAATAACATTAAATAAACAATAAAATTTCAATAAAAAATAAAGTTTATATTGAAAACTTATGATAAATGTAATCATAGAAATAATTTTAGGAGATTGATTAAAATTTGACTTTTTGACTATAAATGTTTCTTTTGGATTCTCAAAAAATTAAAAAAAAATAAATAAATAACCTAAATAAAAAAAATGAAACTTAAAATAGAGATAATAATAGTAACATGATTTTAAGAAATTAATTAGGATTTGATATTTTAATTTTCTATCTCTTAATTTTTGAAAAGTTAAATAAGATAAAAATAAAAATAAATAAATAGTAAAATATAGATTTGTTATTATGTGACATGGTTTCACACTTTCACCATAAATAAGAATAATGTAACATTACCAGAAACTTGATTTGAGGAGATATTTGAATAATCTTGATCAAAAACATTGAATTACTACAAAGAAAGTTATGATGTACCTGCAATATATTATGTAAATGTTGTTATGCATATCTTAAATTAAAAATTTCTGTCAACTAGGTGTAGATGTATAATGTGTATGACATTAATATCCTTATTGGATATAAAGTTTTAGATGCACATCCTATGTTGAAAATTTTTTATTTTTCTTATTTAATTTCAAAAACTCATAGAAAAAAATAACAATAAATAAATAGTAAAATTTCAATAAAAAGTAAAATTTATATTGAAAACCTATAATAAATGTAATGGTAGAAACTTGATTTTAGGAGATGATTAAAATTTGATTTTTTGACTCTACATGTTTCTTCTCAATTCTCAAAAAGTTAAAAAAAAAGTAAATAATAAAACCTAAATAAAAAAATAAAACTTAAAATAGAGAGAATAATAGTAACTTAATTTTGAGAGATTAATTAGGATTTGAAGTTTTAATTTTCTATCTCTTAATATTTAAAAAGTTAAATAAGATAAAAATAAAAATAAATAAATAGTAAAATTTAATTTGCTATGATGTGACGTGGTTTCACACTTTCACCATAAATAAGAATAATGTAACATTACCAGAAACTTGATTCGAGTAGATACATGAATAATCTTGATTGAAGATATTGAACTACTACAAAGAAAGTTATAAAATACTTGCAAAATACAAAGAATTTTATGTTGACCTATCGAACATCTAGTGATATGGTAGTTAATGGCTACTCTAACTTTGATTTTGTGGGTTATCCAAATGATAAGTTGATATTTGGATACATCTCTAAGATCGTAGGAAGAGTTATTTTATGGAAAAGTGTCAAGTAATCAATCACAACAACCTCTACTATGGAAGTATGTCACATATTATAAAACCACTCATGAGGTTATTTGGTTAAGAAATCTGATATTTAGATTTAAAGTTGCCGAGAGCATTTCTAGGCCCTTAATCATTTGTACAACAATGCTACTGCAATAAGTTTCTCTCAAGATAATAAAAGTTTTACACGTACAAAACAATTTGATGCTAAATATCAAATTGTTATAGAGAAGATACACGAGCACTATACATGTATTGAATACATTGCCATAGATCGCATGGTGGTGGATCAACTGACTAAAGGCTCAGTCATAGGGTTGTTTCATAAACATGTTACTAAAATAAGTTTGGATGAGCCTTTTAATGTTTAAGGTTAGTGGGAGTTTCATGTTTCTTATTGAAATAACAAACCTGTGTTATTATTAATCTCGATATTTATGAAACTTTATGATGTTGCCATATTGATAGGTTTGGTGCAACCAAAAAGGGCAAAAATTTCAAAAAATTTTTTGTAAAAACTTGCCTTAGCCGAATTAAACCTTTCCTAAAGATCCCATTGTTAGAGGTTGTATAACATTCTAGATTAAACCTTTAGTCTAGCTCCTTTTGTAACAGAAGCTTGTGGTCACTATAGCAACCCATATGTGTTGCCTCTACCAGAAATCCACGTCAGAGAACATCCTCTATGGCCTCTTCAACTCCTCTCCTTGTGCTAGCAAGTGTGGAAAGTTGGATGGACCAAAATGGAGCCAAAA
>JANHAO010030315.1:0-10174 GCA_026873985.1 Saraca asoca | reverse complement strand
CAGAAATCAAATCCAACCAAAAAGCTTAACTCATCTGACTGTAATGTCGCTAAGCAGCCAGTTCATTGAGCAGCAGCCTCTAGCTCGTCAGCAGCAAGTCTTAACTTGTCAGCAGCTTGAACCACACAACCTATTCAAATTCGACCTCACAAAATAAGAATGGCCCGTAGTGTCTTACCCAGCTAGAAACCTGCAGAGGTCAAACATACAGTCAATAAACAACTTGCACCGTTATTATGCAAAACATAGCCTAAGGGTCCTACCCATAAAAAATATTTCACACAAATCAATCAACAATCTACAGAAACTAACTTGTTATAATTTAAACTGTCTTATACATTTATTATTTAATATAATAAAAATATAAATTATGTAATTACATTTGTAACCTCCTCTCTTCTATAAATAAAAGAAATAAGCCCTTTGCAAAGAAAGATTGAGGATGTTATACCAGAATTTTATAAAATTATCTTTTGATAAATAAAAACACTATCGTAGATGTAAGGATTGATACCGTCTGATTTTAATCAAATCATGTTAAATCTCTGTGCTCTTTGCTCTTATCTTCCTTCCTGCGATCATTTTGCACATTTTTACTATCTTAATAATCGGATAATAGCTTGAATTCCAAAAGAATCCCTCAAAATTGATTGGATTAAACAGAATTAAAATTCACCGCAAATAATAATCAAAATTTCCTTAAGAAAAACACAACAACTTATTAAATTTATAATTAATTATTAAAAATTATAATCATTATCAAATAACTATTAAATTATCTAAATTATTTGCACCGAAAATTGAACCATCGACTAGTCCACCTGAATCACCTCGAGATTATTGTCCACTGTGCCTATAGCACTGGCTGTCTGGTACATTGCCACAGACTGAATTATTCAAACAAATTAAAAATAGTCATGATTTCATTTATCCGTGCAATTATTTACTGAAAAATTGCCTGCACTCCCTCAAATCAAGATTCTTCTGTTTCGTAAAAGACATATTTTAAAAAAGAATATATCATTACTTATATAAATATAAAAAAAATTTTACATCACTTATATTTTATAATTAATAAAATAATATATAATAATATAAAAATAATTTTTTTAAAATATCAAAAAATCTTTTTATCATATTTTTTTATATAATATTAAATAAATAAAATATTTTATATTACCCAGAGTCCTGTATAATAGCCATTTATTAAATGATTTTAACAAATAAATGATTTTAACAAATAAAATTTAAATTACTTTTGACTTAAATAATATCTGATATTTTTAAAAAGTTTTGGGCCTGTTTGGCAGTCTGTTCTTTTGTTTAAGAAATTTTTTTTTTATTTTTTATTTTACAGAAAAAACCTATTTAGCAAATTATTTTCAAAAGTTAATTTTAAAAAATTATTTTATAAAAATGCAAATGAAAAAACAATTTTTAGAAAACACCATTTAGGTGTAAAACTATTTTTTAAGTTTTTTTAAAAATAAAATAAAAGAGAATACATATTTTTATTAATGATAAAATTGTAAATAATGCTAAATATATTTTAATTTTGTTCAAAGACAAGGAAAACACTTATTCTCAAAATTTACATTCAAATAAATTTTTTATTCTTTTGTTCTAAAAAATAGTTTTTAAAATTATTTTTAAAAAATAATAAAATAAAAACATTTGAAAACATTTCTAAACATACCTTTGTCTTCTTTTATATTTGAGTTTAATATCAGATTTTTGTATATGTGAATTTAATACATTAACTATTTCTATCATCATAAAAAAAAAATATGTTATAGAATAAATTATGGTTGCAACCACTTATCATTGGCATAAATACACTCAATAATCTTCAAATTTAAAAAATCAATTAAAAGAAAGAATTTAGTCATTATAATTTCACTAAATTAATAATTTAGCCATCATAATTTTATTTTGTATATTTACATTTTAAAATATAAAAAAATTTATAATTAAATTATTATTATCAATTAGCGTTAAATTTGACTGACAGATTCTACATATTTGTTAATGTTAGCATTTTATATTTATTGACGCACTAAAATATATTTATTCATATAAACTATTAAGTGAAAAAATATTTGGAATTAAATTTGGAAAAAAAAAATGAGAGAGGAAGGACGATGTGCTCCAATTGTCAATAAGTAGAGGGAACAATTTGGACCGGAAACCCTATAATAGCTCGTTTCAAATCACACTATTTTAAAATTGAAAAAATACTTAAGATAACAATAATAACACTGAAGAAATAAATTGAGCTATGAACAAATTTGGAATTCAGTTGGGGTTTGTTTCTTTACCTCCCCTTTAAAATCATTAAAAGAAATTAAATTTTAGTTCATTTAAATTTAAAGTCATAAATAATTTTATATATAAAATCAATTCTAAATAAATTAAATTCTTACGTTCTTATAATTTCAATCGAGGAGTCGGTGCCAATGTCATTCTCTATATATTATTGAAGTCAAAAACTTGATCTTCCCAATCCCTGTTAACACACAAATTTCTTTCCTTTTTTTTAAAAGAAAATAATAAGGATATTTTTTATATGAGATTTTAAGGGTTAATTTAAGTATTTTTTTTTACATAAACATAATGAATAAGAAATAATAAAAAAAAATAGTATCAGAAAAATAGCGACAGACCTAGGATTATTTTTTATGGTTAGCACTTATCAATAATACATTGCATTACCCAATTTTGATTTTCTACTGTAATAAAAAAATAGTATTAGGGTAATGTAATCAATTAATTATATAAAAAATTCATATATTTAAATTTTGTTTCAAGATTTTGATTTCACACTTTAAACTTGTGTGTTTATCTTTCTTTTCACAAAGATATATATATTAATTTTCTTACACCCAGAAATTTCATATTGTTTGAAATATTTTATAGGATACAAAACAAATTTTTTTTATGGGACTCCATACTTATTTAATATATGTTCACATATTTGGATGAACACGTCACCCTATCACAAAGTCAAATTTTTGCCCTTCATAACCAAAAACAAATTCAGAAAAAGGGAAAAAGTAAACTCAAGTCTCATGGCTGATATGAGAGAAGTTCAATGTGAATCAGTGTCGTTGGTTAGAATTTAAACTTCCACTCATATAATTTTTTAAAACATAGTCCCATAAGTTTGTGATAATCCGGTCTCAGCCTCAGGTGGTGCTTTGAGCATCACCGCTAGTGGAAGATCTAATTAGAACCATTGAAATATGTCAAAGTCCGCATTCCAAGTCGTTGGCCTGCCAAAAAATACGACTAAGATTTTTTAAATTGAGACTTGTTAAAATATGAACTTATTTGAATTTAATTTATATAGTTCACGATTCAAGCAAACCAATCATTCGTTCCTAATTATGGGTTGATCAATTCTTATTTTCTTTTTTTTATTTACTTATTTACAAAGTTACTTATTTAGTAATATAGAGTTGTATATTCACTTATACATTTTTTTATTATTTTACATATGTAATTTTAGAGTATAAATCATCTCTTTTTCTCTTGAAAAATAGAGGATATGAATTTAGAAAAAAAAAGATATACTTTTTTTAAAAAATAAAATGGTAGCCTAAATCTTATAGTAGAAAATTGTATTTTTATCTCTCCGAAAATGAAAGAAATTGATAAAAATGAAAATGACGGAGGAGTCTAGATCCATAATTTTATATTTTATGAATTATACAAGTATTTGATGTGTTGTGAATGTATTTATAGTATAAAACTTGGTAAGTCTTCAAGTATTTTTATTATTTACAAGTTTTTTAACATTGAGAATGAATATAAATATGTAGTTTTAAAATCTTTTAAGTCTAAAGTTTTCATTTTGACTCAAAAAAATTAAAGTAATTTTTAAAAAGGGATTTAAAAATTTTAAAATAATTTTTTTGAAGAAAAAAAGAATGGTTCACATGCCGTTAGTCGAGTCCATGAACTACTTAAATGAGGACTCCAACTAATATTTTAGCAGTCCATTTATGGCAATCCGTGGCGATCAATCTACGAAGGAAATAGCTTTAGACCTAATGACTATAATTTATTTCTCTCACTTTGTAGCGGTAATAGTTATAATTTACTCTTTTTGTTCTCAAATAAAATCAATATTCTCACTTAATATACATATATGCACACAAAATTCATTAAGAAATAAAAAAAAACACTTACCTCTCATAAGATATACGAAAGTTATATTGACCTCTTTCTAGTTTAAAATTCTACACCTTTCTTCAATTAAAAAATATTCCATAAGAAATATAATGAAATGTTGTTTAAATATTTATTTATTTAAAATTAAAGTTTTCAAATCAAATAATATTAAATGATTACATTATCTCTAGAAAAAAGTTCTTTTACTAGAAATTGATATAAAAAATTTGTACCTTTGCATTTCATCTCTCTTTTTCTCGCACTAATTACAAGCATCAAAATTTGAGGGAAAAAAATCAATTTTTATCAAATGAAATCAATGGTTGCAATTAAATGTGAGATTACAGTCCACCAATCTGTTGTTCTATTTGTTGCTTTTCGATTTTATGTTTTGTTTATCTTATTTGAATTAGAATTTTTCTCCCTTACCCACAAAAATTTTTAAGATTTGCTTGGGATATTTATTCTGACTTATTTGTTATATGTACAATTATTTATTTATTTGTTAATTGTAAATAGCAATTTTTTAAGCTTTTTTATGAGATATGAACCATATTAATTTTGGTTAATTTCTCATATATAAACATGATTTTTAGAGATTAATTTCTAATTTGTGAGCTCAATTTTTTTCTTGTATGATAAAAATAATATTTTTCTGTTATAAATAATTTTTTGTTTGATTTATCTTACTTGATAAAATTAGATAATGATAAAATTAACATTAATGTGAAAAATTTTACTCTCAAACACCTTCTTTAGATAGAAAAACATTGGATTTATTCACAGTGCAAAAAAAGAGTTTAAATTATACAAAAATGGGTGTTTGTAGTATTGATTAGTTAAATAACATTATTGACCAAAGGATATCAACTCTTTTACCAGAGAACTAGGGGAAAGATTCAATGAATTTATGAGTGCGCTTAGCTCACTCGGTAATCTAGCTTATAACTTCCCTTTTATGTTTTAAAATTATTCGATGAACTAACTTTTTAAAAAAAAAAATTCTATTTTAATAAGTTACTTCAAATAATTTATAATTTATAAATTTGGAATTTTCAATCTTTCTTTTAAATTTACTGTTGTTCTCCTATATGTATCAATATTTTTCTAATATTATACTATTTTTAATATTTATTCTTTTTTCACAAAATTAAAAGAAATAAAAAAGAGGCACTTACACATTATTATGGGTTTGACATATGCCTGTAATTCAATTTAAGTAAATAACAAATAAATAAATATATGATACCATAATTCATCATGGTATATTTTGTCTATACAATTAATTCATCATTACATATTTGGCCTATATAATTAATTTAATATAAATAAATAAATAAATAAATAAAATAAATATATAATATCATAAAAATAATTAATTAAATTTTAGATAATTATATTCATATTTTAAATATTTTGATTACATAAATATAATTTTACCTTAAAGTAAATATGAATTAAGTTACATTGTATACCTACTATTATTAACATATCTTTTTATATTATTTTTACATTTATCAGTTGATTTATTAATCAATTTTATTAAATACTTTCAATACAATTAATTAACTTATTAGTTTTTAATTAATTGTGAGCTTATCAATTATTTATACTAAATAGAGTATATGTGCAACGTGTGCAACGTGATTCATAATTAAATTGGGATTAAATTGAAGGTCAACTTAATTAGGTTTTTAATCTAAAAGTGAGGTAAGTAATTTTCTATATCTTGGGAGAGTTCATGTATTTTTCTCTTCTTTTAATATTAGAAATTGAATACACTCACATCATAATTTTCAAATTAAAAGAAAGTGTAGCTTTTAACGTTTAAGTCTTTAGGCGATTTGGTAAATATATCTGTAAGTTAAAAAAAAATAATATTTTGATTCTAAAATTGAGCAATCTATCATACACTTATGAATTTTTTAAAATTAAAAAAAAAAAAAGAAGGAAGAGTTAATAAAGTAGCATTTCTTCTCCAACCAACCTCAGGTTACAAAGATTATTGGTTTTTGAAAGCAACCCTCGTAATTACTTATAAGTTAAAACTTTAAATAAATTTTAGGTTTAATTTTTATATTTTTGTTATAATTTGCTTGATTTTGCAATTTTATCCTTAATTTTATTTGTTTGCCATTATGTCGTCATAATTTATTTTTGTTTGTGTTTAATCCCTTATTGGTATCTATTTGCCGATTTTCATTACAATTTATCCTATGTGGCAACCGTTTGCTCTAGGACAAAACTAGACTCATATTTTGGGAGAACTGAAATATATTTTATAAAGATTTTTATGAAGATGTTTTAATTTTTGGGACTATATATTAAATTTTTTGAATTTTATTTAAAACATAGGTAAAATTTTGTCATTTTAAAAAATTTGGAAACTTTATAAGTCATGATTCTAATATGGACATCTAAGATCACTGTAGAAATTGTCCAACCCTTAGCATCTACCACCGTCATTTTCTACAGACTACAAGTTTCTATTAATAACAATATTAATATTTTCATCTTTAAAATTATAAAGTACTAATAAAATAATTTATAAATTATAAAAATAATTATAATAATCACTAAATAATAATTCTTTTATATATATAATTTCATTCTGAAATAATATAATGGATTGATGAAATTATATAAATAAAGTATTATATAAGTATTATTATTGATATTTTTATAATTCATGAACTGTTTTATCAACATCTTATAATTGCAAAAACGAAATTATTAATTTCAAATAATATAATTTATTATCATTTATTCTTAGGGCACTATGCATCGTTTAGTTACATGATATAAACTAATTCGTTTACTAGTATAAATGTCCATTATACCTATTTCAATTCAACTTTGGTTTACCCATTATCTTATATTCCTTTGCTTCTATAGATAAGTATGTTACATTAACTTATTAGTTAAGTTCGTTGACGGTCATTGATTTGTATAAGTCTAGCAACATTTGTTATACACTAATTAACTTATTCATGTTATATACGAACTTGTACATCATTCATACCTATACATTTACATATACTAAGTTACAACCTACTTCCTAAATACATACTTACTAAACATATATTGCATAACTACGTCAAAACCTCTACAAGTAAGGCTGTAGTCAAGTTACCATACAGTATACAAAGTACAACCCAAAATAGTCAACCATAGGTTTTGTCAAGTATCTATAAGTTGATCAAGTTACATCTATTGTAAAACAACTGATCATGCATAGCACTAACTACTGTAATCATACATACTCACTAAAGAAAATACTAAGTCAAATTATAGGAGCCAAGGTGGAAGTGAAGTCATGAATGGTATTCAGAAAATCACAATAATCATAGTGTCTCCCCATTAGGCCTTTTCATTGGTTCTTGCGTAATTGTCATATGCTTTTCAGAGCCTTTTTGGAATTTTTCAGAATTTACATATTTGTCTTAAATTTTTTGATAATTACAATTTTACCGCAATAATTTTGATAATTACTAAACTAGCCCAAAATCAAATACTTCCTATTTTCCAGATTTTCCCTTGTTCCTCAGAAATTTCTCAAATTCATGGAACTTTTTCCAAAACTTTCTGATTATTGCAATTTAGTCCCTATTTTATTGAATTTCCTTCATTTAGATCCCTAATTATTTTATATAATTTTTGTACAATTTTTGCTTGGTTTCTTGCGTTATCGTAATGCCTCTAACAAGATTAAACTCAAAAAATTATTATCTTTATTATTACATGATCAAATTTCAACCTCTTCAAGGCCAATTTTGTACAATTAACCCTCAAACCATTATTACTAGGCTTATGCTTTAATCTTTATTTAGAAGTATACAAGACAAGTTTTTTAACTTCTATTATTCACATAATCATGCACAGACACTTAAAACCATTAAGAAACTACCTCTTATAGTTTATGCAGCTTTATAAGCCTTTTAAGCTCAACTATAGTCTCACATGATTCCTGAAAATTCGTTTTAACCCGGGGTTGATTCCTATTTTTTTTATTTTATGTTATTTTACGGTAGATTAACATTGGTGCAACTAAAATTATCACCATGTGCCTATTTTAGGCCTAGAGGCAGAAACCCAACAAGAATACCCTTTAACTTCCTCAAATCTTTTTATTTTATTGCATAATAAACCTTAGTTTTCCATATAAGAACATAATCTAAGTTTTGTTGGAAATTAAGACAAACCCTACTACCACCTTCAGGGCTGAACCTTATCCGAGGATAGGGCATAAACTTTTCTCATGCAATCAAATTACCAACAATCATTCCAAAAGTTCACAAGTGTCATTTACATATCAAAGAGCACAATAATAGTTTCTTAAAAGATTCAGGTGTCTCTAGGATACATATGAACAATATAGCAACAAGAAAGCCATAATAACAAGGAATATACTCATATATGTATACAGGCAAACAAGAAGGATAAAAAATGGCTCAAGGAAAAGCAAAAATCACTCACAATGCACAAGAAGGTTCAAGAAGGATTTCTGTCCCCTTGAATGGAAAAAGAACTCTTAACACCATAGTTGCAAGAAAAAGAATAACTCATTAATAAATGAGAAAATCCATTCTACTAATTCCTTATTGACTTCTAATGAAATCTTGATTCCAAAAACCTTAACAACATTAGAGAAAGGCTTAAGGAAGATCGAAATTGCAAAAGAAATTAGAAGAGTGAGGAAACCCCATTTGTGAACTTTCTAGTAGTTGTCCCTTAAAATTTTGCTTCCAAAATTTGATTTTGTAACCATAGGAATGGAGAAGAAGAAGAATAGAATAACATATCTAAATCTGGTGAAGATTGAAGATAATTTGCATTGGAAAAATTTAGAGAGAAGTTTCTCTGTACCTTTAAGTCTTGAATGGTGAATGATAAAATGAAGAAGGCAACTTCTAGAGCTTCTTCTTATGCTTTCCATGGCATAGTGTGGCTTGGGGAGAAAGTCACTTTGTCCTTATCACTTAAGGATAAAAGGACAATTTAGACATTTTTACCTTTTTGAAATTATTTTCTATACCAAATTAAAAAGAAATCAAAATTTCATATTTATCTTCTAATATTATTATTTTATTTCTAATTTTTGTCTTTTTTTCTTTCTTTAAAAGACTCTTTAGGGCTTTTATTTTTTAGGTAAATAAAGTCAAATATCGCCTACATTTTACAAGGTCATTGACCTCCCTGTGTAGTTTCCAGAATGCCTGAACATTGATACTAAAAATACCAAGAAGTATGTCAAATTTCAACCTGAACTTTCCTAATGCTAAATTACTATGTTATTGTACTTATGTACTATAATGATTTTATCAAGTTGTTCTGCACTCTAAGATTATTTTGAGTCCCTCTATCATATTGACCCATTTTAGGATTGTAGGGTACCAAAAATTTCATCTCGTGCGGTTGTCCGATTTTTGTGATTCTATGCATTTTAGTTCCCCGACAAGCTTTATCAAGCCCTTAATGAAATTCTAGGTGTTACATCATAAAATATTTGACCTTTATATTTGTTTGTGTGGTTTAAGTTTGACATGATGTTATGAAAATCTTAAAACATCCAATTGACATAGCATCACAAACTAACATGTGATTTGGACATGGCAAGTATATTGTTTTAATAGAAAATTTTGTGTGGACCTAAGTAGGGAGATACACAAAGTAACAAATGTGGGTCCCATTTGTGCTAGCGGGTCTCACAAATATTGTATCTATACATATCCTCAGCTTCATGATGAATTTGAGTGGGCATAAGAATTTCTTGTGTTTTAAGATTTCTATAATGTCATGTTACATTTTAATAGCACATGTAAGCAACCGTTTGTCACCTAAGAGAAGTTGTAATGGAATTCCGAGATAGATAATGACAAAAAGTTAATTACAAATGAAAATAAATTATAAGAACGTAATTACAAGCAAATAAAATATAAAAGAAAATTACAAATTAAAGTAAGTTATATGGACTAAACCATATGAATGAAATATATAATTA
>JANHAO010030314.1:0-10179 GCA_026873985.1 Saraca asoca | reverse complement strand
CCCGTACTCGCCGGTTCTGTGTTACAACTACGCCGTGCGCTTGCGGTTATTTTTAAAACGTACAGTAACTCTGCTGCTACATCAATTGCTTATCAACTCCTCCCCCGACTTCCTTTTAGCTTGTCTCATTGAGTTAGCTCCATAAAAAATAATGCTACCTCTATAGACTTGAATGAGTTTCCTTCGAAACTTAAAAGTTTTGTTGCCTCTGCAGACTTTGATAAGTTTCCTTTAAAACTTGAAAACTTTACTGCGTCCACAAACTTTGGGGTAAGCTTCCTTCAAAACTTAAGAATTTTGCTGCCTCTGCAGACTTCGATAAGTTTCTTTTGAAACTTGAGAACTTTGCTGCCTCTATAAACTTTAGGGTAAGCTTCCTCCGAAACTTAAAATTTTATTGCCTCTATAACTTGTACTTACCTCACTACCTCTGCAGCTTACATACACACTATTCTTGGGTTATTGCCTCTATAACTTGTGCTTGCCTTACTAATTCTATAGCTTACATGCATACTATCCCCGCATGGCTCTCAATTTGACTCGTTACCTTTATAGCTCTTGATTTAACTTGTTACCTCTGTAGCTTTCAATTTAACTCACTACTTCTATAGCTCTTGGTTTGCTACCTCTATAGCATGTGTGCACGATTAGTGTTCAAGACTCTATTACTAGAGATACCTCACATCTAATGTCTCATGTACTGATATAAGACATAAGATTGATCCTTTGGTTCCAAGGTTGCTTGTGTTAAGTTTGACAATCCCTTACACTTTGTTACACCTTTTGAATGGATCCTTTAACCCTTTCTAAGTTGATACCCTCTGGCAACTCGATTATCACAACTCCTTCAAAGTTAATGGTTCTCTAGCAGCATGGTCCTCATGACCTCTCATAAGTTGGTACTTTCTAGTGTTGGCATTTTAGAGTTGATACATTCTTGTATTGTGGCCCTCACAATCACTTTTATGAAGATTGGTGCCCTCCAGCATCTCTCATTCAACATCCTTTAATGTTTAGGCTACTGCAGCCTGCTTCGAGCATATTTTCTAATGGCTCCCCCACTTTTGCTTGAAAAAGGGATGAGTGTAAGGTAGTTTGTCACTCTAGCTTGAGCACTACATGCTTGTGCACTAGTAATTGTGAGCTCTAAGGTCATTATCACAAAGTTTATCTCACAACTATGATGTGCTAGCTCCCTAGCATCTCAAATGATCTTTTTGCGTCACCTCGACTCAAATGTGATCATGCCATTTGTCATAATCTTAGACTCTGCTCACTAAATTTACCAGCTCATTGTATCCTTCTAAATATTTCAGCCTTTTGACATGATTTTGGACTTCTCTAATAAGATTAATCCACTTAACACATCAGAAAAGATATGTTATCCAACAGGATGTGTCAATTGCCTGTTATGGTCACATTTTCTAGCACGACCATGGCTTTACCCTATTGGCTCTACTAACAGCTCATGTATCCCTTATGGACATGGTCAAGCTTTCAAACTAGGGTTTCTCCTTAAGCTTCCTCCCCTAGATAAGCCATTAACTCTTATATCCCTTTGGATATTTCAACCATTTGGTTGTTGTGTGGCTATGCACTTTTGTACGACCAAGGCTTCACCATCTGGCTTTATTGATTGTTAACTTGTCCTTCTAAATGTGGCTAAACCTTTTGGTAAAAGTAAGGCTTTTCCCAAGGCTCCTCCCGCTATATAGCTGTCAATTCACTCAATTTCTTGAGTGGTTTACATTCCCTCAAATTCTTCTATAAATAAGCACATAACTAATATCCCCGCTATACAGCAAGTCCACCAATGTTTGCACACATATGCACCTGATGCACCAATAATGTTTCCTTAATTGCAACATCCTCATACCTTTGCCTAAGATCCACTTCAATCTCTTGTTACCCTCCTGGCCAAATCTTTGACAGCATCTTTCATGAATTTGAGAAATTTTCACTCTTTTTACAACTCTTATAAACTTTGACAAGTTGAATCTAATTCGATTGTCCACCTTGACATGGTAAGAACTTACTCTTACCATCTGACTCTCAAGCTAATTCACCTTACTAACCATGTTTTCTTAACTACCCATTCTTCCTACTTGGTTCTTTGAGTGCTTAGCAAGAATTTTAATGTTTAGCAAGACTAGCGCTTGGTGTGAAACCAAGTTCGTATAGCTATCTAATCTATTCTTTAGCAACTGGGCTCTGAAACCAAATGTCACAGGCTAATAGCTCTCTAGCTGAAATCGTACGGCATATGTCTATAATACCTGAAAAAAAATATGGCAGAAGGACTCAATTAAAAATTTGACAGGGACTAAATCGAAAGATTCTTTGAAGTTGGGCCCTAGTGAAAGGCGATGGAAACTTTAGGGGCTAAATTGTAAATTTTTCCATTTTGGAGAACCAGCCCAGCCGGTAGTCGGTTCCCCCAACCTTCTTTCTTTTTTCAAAAACTTTCAACTCTTTCTCTCTCTCTCTCTCCCCCCTTTCCCTCCGGTCTAATAGTGTTCCAGCCAGCCAAAGTCCTTTCTCCGGCAAACGCAGCAGCTTAGCAAGCCGACATTGTCTTCCTCCTCGCATGGCCTCTTACTTCCTTTGTTTCGGTTCGGCCAGTCACCGTTCTAGCTTGCCGGTGTTAGTTCACTTCCAGCGAGTTCTAATCGTCGTGTCCGGCTTCCATCCAGCTCTCCGGTCACCTCTGGTAGCTCTCCTCCTCTAGTTGGCCATCTAGCAGCTTTCTTTCTCCTTCCTTGGTTGGTTCGGCCAGTGTGGGTTTTGAGCCACTGGCGGCGCTCTGGCCGATAGTGAGCTGCTAGTGTGTTCATCGAAACCTGGTGAGTAATCCTAAGTCATCAGATTTATTCCATGGTAACCGTGCATCAAGATGTCAAGTTTATTGTGTAAAAATATGAAAATACATAGTTGATGAAATTGGAAACTTTTGTTATTATTATGATTCAGATACATTCTGGATAGAGTATAGAGTTGGTAAATGTCTGAAATCTAGGCTTTCAGCAAATTCTCGAGTAGTTGAATTGATGCCTTCAAAGGTAAGTGAACATTTCCCTTCTCACATAAGGATCCCATGTAAAATTATAATATAACTTTATTATATGAAATATTATAAATTCTTTTTAAATAATGAGATTTCCATGAATATCTATGTGAATTCGAAAGTATATTATATGCTGTATGTGTACTAGAAATGGTTTACCGTGTTAAAATTCTGTGTTTCCATATTGCTTTATACTATTAAAATTGATGCTGTTACTTTTCTATATGATGAACGAACATGAAAATACATTGGCAAATTTGTGTATGTTTTAATAAATATTACTTACCCAATTGATGAATTTCTTGCCATATAATGTGTTTTTAAATGTTGATTTGAAGTACTACAACCATTATCAAATTTTCTTGGTAACCCTTAGAATATGTGAATCACCCGAGCAAGAGTGGATAAGGATGGAAATGTAGGGGTATGTATTCAAGTGCACTTAGGGATATGAAATCGCTCTGGTAGGAGTGGATAAAATGGGAAATGAAGGGATGAATATAAATGTTCATGAGCATCTGGTAGACGTATTGGATGGCTTATGACGATGAGTATGCTTATATTCTAATGGTTATCTCTTAGAATATGTTCTTGTAGAAATCTACTTGTGTGATTTTCTATAATAAGTCTCAATGAAATTTTAGAAAGTTATTGGTTTTCTCCCTTGTTTACTACTATGTTGTTGAATATCATGTTTTCAATTACATAACTTTCTTACTGAATTATAGTTTTTAACTATGTATTGATATTGTGGTTGCAAAACAGGTAAGCACACCTACACGGCTATATTCATACTTATTTATATTTTTAAATATGGTTTTCAAATGGGATTTTTGAGTGATTCTTAGGTTTGTTTACTCAATGAGTTTCCTAGAAACTCACTTTATTCTTTTCCATGATTTTTCAGTGCTAGAAGACTCTCCGGTTTCTCGTTCTATAAGCCACCTTCTGCAGAGATTAAAAGGTATAAAAATGGTAATGTGACTTGGCAGTTGGATAGGATTGCATGCGCATATTCTGTATGCTTTGTCTAGATGCCTAATAGGTTGTCATTGTATAATCTGGGCCACTGTATAATTTTATGCTATTATACAGGTTGTGATGGGTGTGTTATCTTTTGATATTTATGTAGGCTTTATGCTTAGATGTCTGAAAAACAGGGAAAATTCTGCCAAGCTTTTGACAGGAAGTGAAATGCTTATAGTTGATTGAATAATGGTCACGTGTTTGCATGTGCATTGCATAAATAGGTTTGTAGGAGGTTTCCTATGGGTAACCTTCTACGTCAGTCATGTGCCTAGGGTTAGGGCATGACAGTGTCGGCATGCTTGGCTGACATGCCATCTTTCTAACAACTTGAGCTACACCTGGATAGATAATCAAAATATTACGAAATATGCATAACATGTTCAAAGGAAACATAAACAAGTAAACTAGAGCAACCAAACAACTAGGCCTGAAAAATGTCCCATATAAGTAGCCTTCAAGGCACAACAAGCAAAAATGAAGGGACAAATCTATTTTATTGATATATGCCTTATTACATAGATTAGAGTGTGTAATAAAGGCTTCAAGCTAACACACTCCTTTAGATCCCTAGACTAAATGCTAATGAGCCTCGTTGAACACCCGACAAGGCCCCAAGGTGCCTTCGACCGAGCACCTGACAAGGTACTGACACTTCTCTTCTAAAGAGTATTCTAAGCTAAAGGCCAAAAGATAAGAGTAAATATACTTTTCATGAGTTGACATAAAGTTTTTTCTTATAGCTCTAGGTTACGATTTTGTGCCATTTTATATAGATGCAAAGATAAAAATATAAGGAATGCGACCATGTGCTTTTTGACTCGTATTGGACAAGTAATCCCCACCAAAATTATAGAAATACCATTCAAAATGGGGAAAATAAAAGAAATAGTACATAAGTCAGATTGCTCCCAAATTTAAGCCACAAGGTCGCCATACAATGCTTGATTTTTCTACAAAGCTTTGTGTCAAACTGAGCACATTTACCTCTTTAAACCATTCATAAGGCTGATTTGTGACACTTTGGCTACAACCGAGGTCCCACTTTCTACCCTCGGTCCTAGCAGTGGAGCCTTTGTCAGCTTAACCATTGTTGGCTTCTTGGTTGGTGGCTTTGTGTTGTCTTTCTTTGCCTTGTTTCAATAAGCTCGTCTTAATACATGTGGAAGATCTTATAGGGAGAAGAAAGACATGTTTAAGAAAAATGTATTATAATGGAATAAGCGGTGAAAAAAACATAATGATGTGTATTGGTTTATATTTTACAATTGTTCTTTATTTCTTGAATTATTACATAATTAATCTTTCCCCTCATTTTTTATATCTTCATTTTTTTTTTAATTTTGGAGCAGATCCTATCGACTTAAACTATACAAAACAAACATGCAATATCATATGTGTGCAATAAACTTTTAATCTCATGTATAATTGTAAAGTATGGTTTACAATTGTAAAAGTTACTATTATTCCTTTGAGTTTGTAATATTATCAGCATTTGACCACAATTGTAGGTGTGGCCAAGCATCCATAATTTTACCATCATAATTGAATGCATCAATCATTTGAAAGGAAAAGAATACATATGAATCTATTTCTTCTTAAAATTTATCTTAGGAGTTCTTTAGAAATCTCTAATTATTGCTAGAATTTTGGACACAATGACGTCATATTATTAAAACTAGTAATTATGTATTGATAATTTAGTTGCAAAGATAGTTGATACTTTAGTAAATTGTGAATATATAAATCATCATCCATTATTTAGTTACCATAGGGAGTTAAGACTCATTTAGTTCACACAAAAAGTAAGTTCTCAATGGAAGTTGAGCTTCCAAGGGAGAAAATTCCCTTATGAACTTTTTGAAAATTGCTGAAAGTTGTTAGAAAAAAATTAGTACTTCCTAATAAGTAAGTTCTTGTGTTGTGTTTAGTTTAATTATGAACTTCTCAAAAAATATTATCGAAATGATTAAAATATACTCTTGTCATTAAACAATTTGTCATTAACCCCTTGTTTGAAATGATTAAAAATAATATTTTATTTAATTTCCAAATGAATTTTCTTTTTAAATGGTATTTGGATTTAAGTTAAAAGGAATTTTATTTTAGTTTATTTCATTTATAATTCATGTCTTAATTACATCCGTGCTATTATAAAATCCATCAAATTTATTAAGGATTTCACTAAAATTCATTTTATTTTGCCTAAAACACATGTTATGTCATATATTTCACCTTTATTCTAACATTTTGCTTATCATTATATCATCATAATCTATTTTTTAATTGAATTTCATGCATTTTTCAATATGTCTTAAACAAAAAATTCATTTACAAATGAATTGAAGTTATTATTTTTTACATAATTTTCAAACAATAGAATTCATTTGCAAATGAAATAAAATGAAATTAAATTAATTCTAGAAAAATGGATTCCAAAGAAAGCATAAAAGATTGATTATGAAATAAAATAGCATTTTTGTCGTTATTTAAATTATGTGGGGGATAATTTTGTATTTCTATTTCATTAAAAGCATAAGAAGTTTTTCCTAACTAGGGAAGGGTGGATAAGTAATTTTTTATACTTTGTGGGAAGTAGAACTTTGTAAAAAGTCCTATTTTTCTATTTTTTTCAACTAATGGCTAACCAAACAACACAATTAAGGGTCATCATTGGTTTGTTTGAATTGGTTAAGGCCATTTTGTCCAACTAATTGAAACAAATCAAATATCTTGAAATGTCAACCAAAATGGATCGATTTACAATGTGTAATTGAAATAAATCGATCACTTCGATTTTGGTCAGTTTGAGTCGCTTATCAACGAGTAAGTACTTGCAACAAAATCTATTTTTCCTGTTATAGATCCAATTTTGTGAAATTTTTTTTGTTAAAGTGGCTAAACCATATTTTCTATATGTATAAAATGAGATTAAATATATGGACTCAAATAGCCTCCTACTTATTGATATTTACAAAAGTTAACTTATCACATTTGGACACATTATGGATGATGAAAAATTCGATCAAGTTCAGTTTAGGTCGGTTAAGTTTCCATAAACCACTTCTAACTGAAACCCAAAATTTGTTCAAAATCTAATCCGTGTCAAACCAATTGACATAATCAAACGATCCCTAACTGACTAATTTTGGGTTATGTCAATCAGTTAAGGTTGGTTGGTGAATTTTTTTATCACCCCTAAACACAATCACTTTTTAATTCCTAAAGTTATATTTTCTACAAAACTTTATACCAACCAAATGACATCTTAATATGACATTTAGTTGAAAGAATATGCTTATCAAATTTTTAGTTATTGAGAAATGTTATCTAGAAGAATGGGATAAGATTATCACAATAATTATAATTAAGGATATTCTTATGCATTAATTTATATTATAATAAAATAAATCGAATATTTATTTTATGTAAAAAATTGCTTCATAATTTTGTAATAATTTTAAATATTTTTAAAATAATTACATCTAATTAAATCATCATTATATTCTTATATAATGTAATGGTATTCATTTTCTTATAAAAATATAAAATCTAGCATTTGTGTTAATATTAGTACACTGTGAGATCCATCAGTCCACCTTGGCCCAATTAGCACATCCAAAATCCCACAAGGTTATCCAACTAACTAAGCTTGGCCAAAAGTCAACTAAAGAAGTTTCCAAAAGACTCAAGGCAATTAAAAATGAGGCACAAGAAAATGCTAGCAAGAATTTAGTGATGGAAGGTTACACATAGCCACTCGATATTGACTCTCCAACTCTACACCAATATCACTTGTATGATATAAAAGGAAAAGTGCAATTCTATGGGACCTCAATCTTTTAAGAGACTAACCCCTTGCATTGTAAGAAAGAAAAAAATAGAGGAAAGAAAATGAGAAAAAAAGAAATTATAATTTTGTTGATCGGTAGGAAAGAAAATGAGAGGAAAGAAAAGGAAAAGAAAATGTAAGTTTGTTAATTGATTGAAAAGAAAATGAGAGGAAAGAAAAAGGGGAAAAATTTTGTTTTGTATTTTATAATGTAGACATAAGAAATTCTCAAGGAGTGTTTTATCAAATTTCCTCTGATTTGTAGCATTTTAATATTCAATGTAATCCTAATATCCAATAATCATGTTCATTACAATATAAAGTCTAGATAACACAAATAAGATGAGGTGTTTAAGAATATTTTAACAGCATAACAAAGATTTTAATGAAAATATTTTTAATATATAATATGAGCAAATGAAAATTTTCATCTCTTAAAAAGAAAAAAAAATAGATATGCAAATTTCTTTATATATCTTAATAATTTTCATTTGTATTTTAATTTTTTCAAGTAAACTTATAAAAAATAAATAAAGAGTCAAAATTTGAACAAGAGCTTCTTCCATTGCTACCTGAATTGATTTTTCCAATTATACAGTCATTATGCAAGATTCAACGTGTCTATAAAAAATGACATCATCAAATGTAGATAAGAAAAAGGATACAAACAAACATGCACTGTTGAAGATATCCTCGTAAATGAAGCTAGCTTTTTGCCTTCAAGACTTGATGCCACTGATTCATAGAGTTTCTCAGCTATCTCCTCAGCCTACAAGCGCCACAAAATGTGATCAACTATAGCTGGCTATTCAAGATTCAAAGAGACTTTACATTTAACCATCAAAGATTAGAGAAAATAATTAAAGTCATTAAGCATAAATACATACCACATTCTTGGTCATAAGCATATCCTTCAGGGCTTTCAAAGCTGGTTCCAGGTCTGACTTCACCAAAATTACCTTCCCAGCAATACTACGTACAAAGATGTTTGTGAATGGTGATATTAATTTTTGATAAAGTGTATATACTAAATATTTATGATGATCATTCTAATTAGATTAAAACTATAAGGTAAGAAAAAAGCAAAAGCCAAGTAAAAATTTATAAAATGGGGTAGTTAATAACCAATTTTAGTTCATAGTGAAAGTGGGAGCAATTCTAAGTCAAAGTATAACTATAACTATTTTCCTCTATCCCTTAATTTAAAAATGCAGTTATGTAAAAGGGAAATCTTGACATGGCAAAGTAGAACATCCAAATCCAATGTATGACTGGTGAGAAAAATGCTAGAGTAGTTAGAAATAGAAAGACACTCTAACAACTAAAAGAATCTGTGAATGAAGCAAACAAAATGCGGAGTATGTGAAGAATAAGCTTAACAATCTTACCTCTAGAACAGTGGCAGACGCAGGATTTTAAACGAGTGGGGGCTAACGACTCAGAGTAATAGTATCCATTTGAAGTACGATATATAAAAAGAAAAATAAAATACAATAAATTGGATAATTTTTTTTTAAAAATAACAACAACTGAGTTTCAAAAAAAAATTACAATAACCCTTTTCAAGATGCCATATTTTGAAACATTTGAATGATATCTTCAATATCAATAGAATTTAATACATCTTTCTCAATATATGTAACTAAACAATCATTCATCAACTCATCTCCAAGCCGATTCCATAATGGACTTTTGACAAGCTTCGTTGCAGAGAAAGCTCTTTCAACAGTTGTTGTTGTGACAGGTAAGGTCAAAGCTAATCTCACTAGCAAATATCCCAAAGGATAAACATGATACTTTTTCGATTGAACCAATTTTTTTGGGAGTTCACTAATACCTATAATATTGGAAAAATCAAAATTAATCATTAGATTACATATCCATAATATAACAATCAACTAATTTTTTTGACAATTCAATAATACCTGTAAGATTAGAAAATTGATCATTTGATCGAACATCCGTAATATAGCAATCAAGTTGATGCCCAAGTGCCATTTAACTCCATTATTGAAAAGTCTTTTGGGTAAAATTCAGCAAATTGGATTAACTTTCTCTTATTAAATGATGAGAATGAATCACTTGGATCAAGACATGACATACACAATAGCAACTTAGTATTCACCTCATCAAATCGGTTATTCAACTCTTGAAGCTACATATCTATCATAATGTAAAACAATTCAACACGATAAAAATGAAGATTGCTAACTTCTTCAACATTTCTACGAGATCTTCCTTGAACTACATACAAGTC
>JANHAO010030313.1:0-10206 GCA_026873985.1 Saraca asoca | reverse complement strand
TCAACAGATCTAATAATGCCCAGTTATCAGATCTCGACTAGTGTCATTTTGGTGCAGAAGTTTACATCATTGACAATCACACTCACAATCCTAGAACCCCTTATAGAATTGATTGAATGAAATAACTTCTCACCATGGACTTCATCTTACGTATGCAATGCATGATAAATGTAATATAAGATGAACATACAACCTTTGATATCCAAATCCACAGAATGTATCGTCATGGATGCAATAGAACTCAATCAAATTAGTCTAGGGCACCCATCCAGACTAACAGCTTCATGGTTCTAACAGCTTCATGGTTGAGTAGACTACATAGAACTCCTTCAAGTGCTTATAAGGATCTTCCCTAACTAAACCACAAAATGTAGGCAACAAATGGATGAGATCAGACTTCAACTCAAAGGCAACTTCAATTTCAAGATAGTTTATATACAAAGGCTATTGGTTGAGGTCTGGAGCAGCTAACTTTTTCAAAGTCTTCTGATGCTCTAATGGAATGCCATATTTTCCACATTTCAATATGGAGATGAACTTGTAGAAAATAAGTCTATTGCACCTGAACTAGGAAAAGGAGGTGTTGAAGCTGATATAGGGTCTTGAACTAGGTTAGATTGGTGTTTGCTCTCTTTTCTCAAATTTTGCAAGGTTTTTTCAATCTTTTGATCATATATTAGCATAGAAATATGAGAGGATCTAGTCAAGCATAAAAGGGCTTAACAGGTGAAACAAGTGCCCTACCAAATTTAAGCTTCTAATTCCATAGAAAATTTTACCACTCGACCCTATTGGAAAATTGAAAAAACTAGGGAAAGTATGCTAAAATAAAGGGAAAACAAGGGGTGTAAGGACTAAAATTAAAATTTAATACTAATCACTAAAAACAAAAAGAATTAAGTTAGGTAGTCTCTAGAATAGCCTCAAAATTTGATGACTGTCGAGACTAGCCAAAAATAATACTGAACTACCTAAGCTAATAGGTAGGGTAAGTCTAGGTCATGTCCATAGAAACTGATGATTAACCTCACTGTGCTTATAGTGTAAAATGGAGGGGTTTGGATATCTAATTAGAAACAAGAATTAAAGCAAAGAGTTCAAGTGCATAACAAAATAGAATCATGAATGAAGGGAATTCAAATGAAAGGCTCAATCCAAGAGACTCTTACAATCAATTCATTGACTAATCATTAATAATATTGTTTTACTCCCACTTTGACCACTTGACTAGGAAATCAATGAAGCTCAACACCTAACTAATCCTTATTAATTTCCTTATAAACTAGCCAACCAAATCTAGCACCTAATTGACTCTTATTGCTAAATCAGTTGAAGTCTAGCATCTTAACCAATTTATCTATAGTATTAGATTCTGAAAAGACCAAGTCTAATTAATTGAAGTACCCCAGTAGTAACCTAACTAACTATCCTTAATTTGTTGGGAGAATTGATCTACCTTAGTAGCATATCAACACCTTATTGCTACCCTACAGTGAAATAACCACAAACAATGAAATTGCCTATGGAAAATCTAAGTAACATTAAATCATATTGAATAATTAATTAATAGGCCCTATTAACTAATCATCTAAGGAAATTATAAGCAATAAAATTGGAGAATCAAGAGAATTAAATTGAGAATAAATTAGAATTAAGAACAAGCTACACAATCAAGAAAGAATTGGTCTAGAGATTCCCTTAGATTAAAATGAGAGTTTAGTTACATATTAATGTTGAAATAAAATGTAAAAATTAAAGGAAAGAATAAACCTAATTGGGGTTAGAGTCTTGCCCTAGTAGAGCTCCTCTCCTTCTCCAAATTAGAGACAATATAAAAATGAATGCAAAAGATATTACATTTGTGGCTCAACTAGCTATCTATAGGCTCACTGCACTACCTCTTAGTTGGGTTGCTAATTATAGTTAGAAGAAGGCTTCAATAGACATGGCTTCCTTCATATACATTGTAGTCTTGTCTCTTAGGAGCTAAATGACCTTTACCTTGCATAAAAAACTCAATTCCTAGCTCAAGTTATGGGCTAAAAACCAAGATAGTTTTTTAGAGCATTCCAACCTATGAAAAAATTGAACACTTAAGTCCATAACTATGTAATTAATACAAAACAATGTAGTTTGCCCTCAAGCCCTTTATGAAAGTTGTTGGGATAGATCTCATCTATCCTATGGGCTTAATTTTGCACCACAATGATGAGTGAAACTCTAAAAAATACTGAAACTAATTTTGGGTCATAGGTTAGCATTTTGTTCTAGCTTGTGGGCTTCATTTAACTTCTAAAATGATTGAACTAGGTTGGGAACTCTTCATGACAATTTTAGATCTTTCACACAACTTTTCAATGACATAAAAATCACTAAAATTGAGGTTCAAAGCTCAAGATATGCTTAAAAACCTGAAATAATATAAATTTACTTAATAAATTCAATTAAACACAAAAAATGAGCAAACGATAAAACTAATTTCAAGCATCCAATTAAGCACATAAGCATGACAAAAGATTAAGTATAAAAGGATATAAAATATGTATAAATTATGTTCATCATGATATACAGTGACACTTTTATTTCTACACAAACAATGAGATTCAAAGTTTTATGAATCTTACTTTTTATTATAGGACGTGTATGATATACTTCTAAAATGAAAGTGTATTAAACATTTATCATTAAGAAGAGGCCACTTACAACATCAAAATCATGAGCTAGTATGTTGTTATTCTTGTTAAGATTCATCTTTAAGAAGTAAGTTCCTACAAAAAGTTGAACTTTTCAAAAATAAATTCCTTTGTGAGTTGTCTGAGAAGTGCTAAAAGGTGTTTGATTGGCAGTAAGGAAATTAGCACTCCCAAGGAAGTAAGCTCTTGTGTTGTGTTTGGTTTAATTATAAACTTTTCAATAAGTATTATCGAAATAACTAAAATATATTCTTGCCATTAAACAATTTGTTATTAAAAGATTAATTATGAAATAAAATGGCACTCTTGTTATTATTTAAATTGTGTGAGGATAATTTTATATTTCTATTTCATTAAAAGCACAAAAAGTTTTTCTTACCTAGAGGGGTAGGTAAATAACTTCCCATATTTTATGGGGACTTCCTCCATTTTTTTTTCAGTTAATGGCTAACCAAACGACACAACTATTTTCTATTTATTAGGAAGTTGCACTTCCTATGGAACTTTTTATGAAATAAATGACACCTTAGTTATTGCACAATAATTCTATACTCACACATGCTGTCCAACCTAACAAAAGTATCACATTTTCTAATAGAAATAGAATCTATAGATCTCATGACACTATAAAAAAACTTACTATTTTGTACTACAAATTCTCTCAGATTTTAAAATTTCTAATGAAAAATAATCATAAACCATCAAAATTTCTAACGAAAATTTGGGGGATGGATTTTTTAGATAACTTATTTTTCTCTTTTATGCGTCGAAAATTCATCAAAAAATTTGTCGAAATATATGCAATTTTTTTAAAATTATCTCTATCAGCTAATTAACCTTAGGATTCCATCAAAATTAATTTTTTATCTTTAATTCTAATTTCTAAATATCATTATTTAATTAATAATAAAAAATTAAATATACGTCATATACAAATAGTTATAAATATGTAAAATTATTCAAATAATCCATAAATTGTATTATTCAAATTAAATCATGTAAAAACATATCATTCAAATCAAATACATCAAAATATCACATCCCAAGATCAAAGAGGAACTCATTAGTCTATTGATATCAAGTAGCATCCTGCTGCTATTGCTGACTAGTGGACTATCAAGTATCTCTGGCCATATGTGGCATCGTCTATGCACTAAATATTTTCTAACACATAAAAACCATATAAAAGTTTGTTAACATTTGATCGTAACTCCCAATTTTTTTTAACAGAGTTTCCATAATAGTAACTACATTCATATTTTCAACAATATAAAATTTCAATTTTAATAGTTCCATTTACCAAATGCAAAATAATAACAAAATTAATAGTTAATATCAACAAGACAGTTAATAATTTCAAAAACTAACAAAATTAAAATATACATAATTTCTAATTTAAAACTAGGTACGAATTCAAAATATATATATATAATTCCTAAAGTAATATTAACAACACCATCAAGTATGCCATCTAATTACTTAATCCTTCTTAATCTAATTTAAAATATATAATTTCTAAATTTAATTCATATAAGAAAATACAACTAATAATTAAAAATTAACTCCTACAATAATTCTATGTCAATAATTAATCAACTAGTCATTAAAAATATGTACTAACTCAGTGTCTAAGCAAGAAAACTAACAAATAAACTCATAGATAGACTCAATCTTGAAACTAGATACATCAAAATAAGAAAAGCTAATTAAATCATGAAAAACATAATTAAAAAAATGGTAAAAATATAAAATAAAGTAGAAAGAACAATTTAATTCGTTTAGATTTGTGAAAAATACCTTTAAAGCACAAGAATCAAGTTAGGAAGGCAATGAAGAGCTCTAATGTAGTGAAGGATGGAGGTGAAGAGGGAAATAAAGAGAGCATTGCATGGATAAACAATTATTAGTGTATTTGAATTTTTCAATAGAAAAATCCATTGAAATCCATTATACATTAAAATCCATCGAAAATCCTATTGGAAGAAGTAAACATAATTTTTTTAAAATTTGTGCCTATTTTCTAAAAGATTTCAATGTATGATGGATTTCTAACAAATTTTTAAAGTTTTTTATGATGGATTTTTGTGGTCGGCAACCAAGGATTTCAAATTTAGTTGCCCTTTTCAATGGACATTTTTGTTAGAAACAATGAATTTTGTTGTAGTGTAATGAACTATAATTATTGGAAATTGTTGCAATATAACCTTAGCGGAGGGTGCATGCTTATGATTTCATAGAAAAAAAAAGGATATAGCTCATTTTTGCTTTGGAATTGCCTTAGAAGGCTACCTAAAAGGACATTTACCATGGTGTCAAAAATTGAGACTTATGACCAAATTTGACAAACAAATATACTTGGATTTAGATAAAACTTAGAACAAAAATAAAACATGAAGAGAAGGTTATGTGGCATGCATTTGAGAGAAAATGTACATGTAAATTACTTTTCCTATTTTTCCCCTCATATTCCAACAATCGAGCTGTTGGATCATTATAGTTTGGTATCAGAGCGTGATTTCAATCACACTTTTTTGTTTTTTACTATATCCTTTTAATACGCCATTATATTGAAGAAAATGATGTTAGCTAAATGCTTTGATGCAATTGACATTGAAATTTGGGAATCTCAAAGGAGTTGCTAAAATCATAAAAAATTTGGAAAGTGAAAAGATCCCTGAACTCTTTTGAAGAGCCAAAAATTAGGAATATCTCAAGCATCGAGTCTTAAATCTCAAAGCTAGCATGAGATTCGAAAGCATGAGGACTAATGATGCTTTGCAAGTCAGCAAATAGCTTATTGCTATTGAGAACACTTCAAAGGATTTAGGGGATGCTATGGAAGAACTTAGCAATGAGGCAAAGGATGTTGAAGGGACCTTTCATACTAAGATGAGTGGCATAGCAATCTCAATGAAGGTATTGATGATGGCTATTGAGAATGATTCGTAAGAGGGTGGTACTTCAAAGCTAAAGGGAATAGTGAAAATCCCTGAATTAAGGCCATATACGGGGGAGAGAGATGTACAAAAGCTCAAGAACTTTATGTTTGATATGGATCAATATTTCCAAGTAGTTGGCATAACTTCTGATGAAGTTCAGTTAAACTATGCTATTATGTTCCTCATAGACAATGTGAAGGTCTGGTGGAGGACTAAGTACTAAGAGATTCAGAAAGGAAGGTGTAGCATCAATACTTAGGAAGAGGTCAAGCAGGAATTGAAGGTGTACTTTTATCTTGAAAGTGTTAACTATCTAGCCCAACGGAAGTTGACAGACAAATTAGTTCAAGACTATGTGAAGAAATTCACAACTATCCTACTGGATATAAAGGACATAACCAAAAAGGATAAGTTATTTTGTCTTGTTGATGATTTGTTATGAAAAGCTACGATGTAACTCTAAAGGAGAAGAGTTTAAAGCCTCATGGTAGTAGTGACCATAACTAAGTGCTTAAGTGTGACATTAGCTTTACTAGCTTGAAATCCAATTAAGGGGGCTCAAATATTACTAGTGGTAGCTAGTTAGGTAAGAGTGGCAAATTTAAGAGTAAGGGAGGAGACAATGGTATGTCTTTCCATTTACAAGTTTTAGCATCATTCCAGACATTAAATAGTAAGGGAAGTTGAAGATCATAGCCTGTTTCTTATGCAATAGGCCACATAAAGCAGTTGAATATCCATAAAAGGCTACCTTGAATGCTTTACAAGCTCAGTTTCAACAGGAGGCACAAGGAGGTAATAAGGGTGGTGATGAAGGTTTTGATGGGGGGATATGTCTTGTGCTAGGATTGATGCAATTTGATTCTTAAAGCCTTAAAAGTAGCAAGACAATAACAAAGTGTGGTAGATCACATCCTTACTAGGGGTCTATTTGTATAAGGAGCTATGCAGGTTTAAGGGTACTAGCCCACATAGTATTATCAATGGTAATGGATGAGGCATGTCAAGAGAGATGTGTGAAGTAGACAAATCCTTTTAAGGAAGAGTCTATAAAGGAATTGGAGGGCATAGTGTATTTTTGAGGAGCAACTATCTAACATATACATTTTATTTTATCTTATTGTGATGTTCTTGCATGCAGATACATTATCTTAGTAGTGAGGATCAACTTGTCATAATACCTTAAGCTCACATTGCTTTAAGAGTACTATAGTTTAGTCATAAGAAGAGCTTATTGTAATGACCTTAGAGAGCATGGATATATCTAAGCTAGAACAAGAGTGGTCGATTACTCTTTATTCAACCCTATTAACCATGGTAAGAGGACACCATCAAGGTGTCATGTTCATGTTCGAGAAGTGGTGTTGTTTGAATAACAAAGTACACAGCAAAGTGTAATGGATTGTTGAAACTATGGGCACAAGCTTGTGAGAAAGAAATAGGACTTGCAAGTAGGCTATGTTTTGTTAGCAAGAAATGAGACTTGTACCCAAACAATGCATGAGACTTGCATTTCTCACATTAGTGGAATGAAACATTAGATGTGGGGCATATTGGTAGTAGGTGCACCTAAAATGCCTAGCTTGTACTCAACTACAAAGACAATCATCTTGAGAGTTGTAGAGATAACTCTTTTTTCATTGTCAACAACAAGTCAGGAGACAAACAAAAGAAAGCCTAAGAAGAGATGAATAAGAATATATCAAAGATTTCCATGATGTAGTGTCAGCTTGAAGTGTTGAAGGCAAAACAAAGTAAAAAGAGACAAGTAGAGAAGTCGAGGGAGAAGCTCAGGGAAGCAGACTAAACATTCTTTCAAAGTTGTGTCAAATTGATTCATTAATGAGTACATCAACATTTTCAAGTGGAGGAGAATGTCATAAATAAAGATTTGTGACCAAATTTGGCAAGCAAATGTGCTTAGATATAGATAAAACTTGGCACAAAAATTAAGGATAAAGAGAAGATCATGTGATGCGAATTTGAGAGAAAATATATTTATAGATTATTTTTTTCTATTTTTCTCCATTTTAAGGGAATTTATGTGATTTTAACCAAGATAACTTATCTAATGCGAATAGAAAAGCACATGATCATGACCTTTGGATTCTTATCTTTGCATTAATGTATTATGGTGCATTATATCCCTTCTGGGATGAGAAAAGTCTTTATGTCAACTCAAAAAAAGTATGTCTATTTGTGCTATTAAGGCTAGCTTAAAATGCTTTTTCAGAGGAGGGGAGTGCCCAATAACCCCAAGATGGGCATTAAGGCACTAGTTTAGGGGATCGAGTGTGTGGTTTGGTGCTTCCTTTACACACTCGGGAGTCTGCAATAAGATTTTTATATGAATGAAAGAAGTAATTTCTCTTCAATTAAAATATTATCCCATAAAATTTATCCAATTTTGTTCACATATGTTCAAATTATATGAACACATCATGTTTTCCAATATGAATGACTTGCTTGCCTTTATACGTGAACTGATTGCTTATATACTATGTGATTTATTGCTTATAGTTGCTTTGATGTGATATAAATTGTGGATATTGCCTGTTATTTTGGAAATTAAGATGGTGCATGATAGGTTAGCTGGCTTATTCTCAAGTATTAAGTAAATAAGTGTCGACTGAATATGCTCATTCTCCATATGACAACACACAGACAATTAATCAAAGAGTAGAGTCACAGGCCAAAAGGCTAGTATTTGTTGCATGCTCCCTAAGACAAAATTGAATATTTATTTATTTAAAATTTAAATTTAATAAATTATTAGTTTAAAATTTTTTAAACTATCAATTACTAACTCCATTCTTTTTTATTTGTCATTTTAAAAAATATTATTCTTTTTATTTGTCACTTTAAATTATCAAGAATACATTTATTATCTTTTTTTTTTTAATTTTACTCCTATTATCTTTAAAAAATACTCAACCATTTCACAAACTATTTGACTTTTGGTAAAGGATAAACTAGTAAAATGCAACTTTTTTCCCTAAAATTGAGACTATTAGATAATCTTCTTAACTCTTGTGCATCTACCTTAAACGATAGACAAAAGAAAATGTAAGGAGTAAAAAATTTGACACACTATTAAATAAGATAAAATAAGAGTTTAAATAAACGTAACACACTATAAAATAAGACAAAGTAAGAATTTTATCTGTCTAATTAAAAAAATGTGTGCATACATGAGTGAATGAAAGTGTAAAATTATTTTACATAATTTGTGCATTAAAAAGAAATTCACCAAGTAAATAAGAACCTTTATTGCAATGAAATTCTTACTTTCTCTTATTCAATAATATGTCACATTTTTTTAATAGCATGTCACACTTTTTTAAACTTTTACTTTATCTTATGAGAAAAATACAATTCCCTTGTAGTATTTGAAAATTATGCAAACCTCCCATCTTGTCTTAAAATCTTCACAAAACCCCATTTAACAGAGATCTATTTGAAATATGCCTTAAAGATGCTAAAATTCTATTAGAAAATAATGTTTAATTAAAATGAAAAGTCTAATGACTAAAATACCCCTAAATGTAATTTATAACAGAAATAATTTCTCACTTTGTTCTATCTCCTTTCTCTTTTGCTTATTGCTTTTCTTCTTCTAGTTCAAAACACTTGTTAGGAAGTGTGTTATTTGTATAATTATAAGAAGTTTGATATCTTATCATGCTTGATGTTTGTTTTATAAAAGAAAACTCCTGTAGTTAGATATGTCTTATAAAGCTTACTTATTGTTGTGGTAGAAATAAGGAAGGGGCAAAAGCGAAGTCTTACATCAATGAGAAGTCGAGTGAGCTTGTGCCTTATAAGGCTAGGGGCTCACCCCTTTCCATATGAGGGCCTTTTTAAGAAAGGACAAAATCATAAGGAGCCATCTAGGGGAACTTTCAAGACCCGTCAACACTCCAAAAGGGACAATACCTCACATGAGTCAAGTTCACCTCGATTATCATCATTGGCGCTGTCTGTAAGGACCCTCTAGCCATACACAATGCATAAGCCCACCCGACTGGGGGGCTTATGTTGTGGTAGAAATAAGGAAGGGGCAAAAGCAAATTCCCACCTCGATGAAAAGTTGAGTAAGCTTGTGCCGTATAAGGCTAGAGGCTCACCCCCTCCCATATAAGAGCCCTTTTAAGAAAGGATAAAACTATGAGAGCTATCCGGGGGAACTTTCAAGACCTATCGACACTCTAAAGCGGACAATACCTCACGTAAGGCAAGTTTACCTCGATCATTATTAATCAATCATCAGATACAAAACACTTAGCAAATAGTAATAAAAGCCATGGACATAAAGGTCGATTACCTTTAGTCAAACCATGTTAGAAACCTCCTGATGTCTCCCTGTTCTTTTTCTCTCTCTCTCTCAATTTACATTCAATCTATAATTTAGGATTCTTGTAGGTCCCAAACAGGTAATATAAAAACGTGGTAAACAATTTATATAGCGGAATAAACTTTGATCTTGCCCTTTCCCGTTGGGGAATTGCATACACCTTTTAGATTCTTAATTGAAGTGATTTAATTGAAATCTTTTAGAGCAAATAGATGCAATA
>JANHAO010030312.1:0-10188 GCA_026873985.1 Saraca asoca | reverse complement strand
CATGTACCCATGTAATGACTTGATATCTCATATCCATGACTTTTGGTCATCAATCATCATACATGCTAGTCTCGCTGCATTATTGTTATCCCAATTCACAACAATACTCGGTTAGAGATATTTTAACAATAACAAATTATTCTAGGAATAACTATTATATTTATTTATATTACGCAGATATAACAAAAAATATAATAATTGAATTGCCATTAAAACGTAATACAATGTATGTAAACAATCATCTTATGATTGGCTTCTAGGGCATACACCAACAACATGGAGGGGTACAAATGGAACTAAATAAACTATACATATGTTACATCAAACATTAAATATACAAGATTGCCTAGAGTATTGTAAACTGACTTCTGCAAGTTGCTTTCTATGTGTGGGGCCCAATGGTTGTATTTTGCAAAATGGCGGTGCAAGTTTCCTGTTGGCCTTATGCTTGACCTTAGCGGGCTTCTAGCTGGGTAAGACTTTGTCCTAGCGAGCTGGAGCTTGTGCGCTGAGATTATTACTGGTTCACGACCTTGAGCTCGTTCAACTAATGAGCTGGGATTTTTAGTGAGTTGAGATCCCTTGCACAACGACCTTGTGGTCTGGTGAACTCATTCCTTTTGCTGGACTTGGGCTTTTGTTGGCCTACTTTATAGTGTTGAATTTTCCCTGCAACAAAAAATAAAACATAATACTCTTAAAACAATAATTTTATTAATTTTAATAAAAATTAATAATTTGATAAATTTCATAAACATAAGTAATTAATTTAATACTTAAATTTTGAGGAAATAGAATTTCAGAATTAATAAAAGATGATTTATATAAAACATAAAAATATGATTTTAATAACTTTCCATAATTCATATTATTCATGCTCATATGCATTTGCAAGGTTGACATTTCTAATTTAATCTACAATCTAAACCATTTCTACATTTTCATACAGAATCTATATCATACATATATGTCAATTCAAATAAACACATAATAACATAGTAAAACAATTCCTAAATGCTAACTTGAATCTACCTTCCTAAATACATTCTAACCTAAGTCTAGTTTCATCAATTCTTTCATTTTATGTCTAATCCACAATCTCTTACTTGCAATATGTTTGGCCTATTTCTCATAAACTATTTCTTTAACTATATTACCTATATCTAATAATCAAAAAGCATTTGACAATTTTTAAAAAATATAACTTTATATGAAATAGGATTCAAAAAGGCAAAATCCCACTCAACTAATCATGTGGAACCTTCTGGGACCTACAATGCATGAGTCTATCTCTAGTATTGATCTTGGTCTTTAGTTATTGGAGAAACACCTTTTAACAACCTAGGAGACAAAAAAAGAAAGATCAAAACTAACCCAAAAGGAACTTAAATAAGAAATCAACCTTTGTAGGCCAAAAACCTTGCCTTAAGTTTACACCCTTGAAGAGTGTAAACCAATATCCTAATTCGCTAAGTAACACTTCTCAGATAGCTACTCAATTGCAAATGAAGATTCTAAATTTTTGTGAATAGGGAGCTCCTTATATAGGCTCAAGGAGGTGTTAGGTTGACAGCCTTTCTAGGTGTGGTTAATTGTGTGAGACCCAACCAACTAGTCGACCACTTATAACAATTGGTCAACCTCTTGGTTTACCCTTGAGAACCAAGCGTAGGGTCAACTTGCTACCTTACCAAACCCGTGTTCAAGTCCAATCAAGTTAACCCCAGGGGATGTTATAGGCCAACCCATAGTTTTAGTATGGGTTAGGCCTAAATGTTTAATCTAATTTTAATTGTGAGCTTACACATGGCCAACCTATACAAGCTGCAATTCATGCGAACTAGTGAGGGTGAGCACAGGCCAGCTCATAAGCTAACCCTTTTAATTTTCTTTATCTCTTCCAAAGTTTAATCCACACCCACTAAAATCCTTTCTTTTCATACCTTCAATAGCCAAACCCAAACAAATGAACCACTAATTTAAAAAAAAGAAAAATAAGTCTTCATTAAGCCTACTATTCAAAAGTCAAAATAAAAGGTCAAAGTCCTAGCCATTGTCTTCTTTATCTCCTTAGTTCTCTCTGGTTGAACACTTCATCTTTGTCTTTTCAAAACTTCACATAGTGACACCAACTTCATGTCTTCAATGGTAGTAGCTTAGCCACCAACACATTGCAGCTCACCTTTTCATTCATAAGCTATGGCACGCACGCCCCTACCATAAGTCATTGACCCTAGCTTCAACTTTGTAGATGATTATAAAATCACCACTTGAAACTTTGTATTTTTTATTAGGTTTTTCATTGTGTGGGATTTGATTTTACTTTTTAATTATAAATAGAAAATCATTGTTTAATTGGAAAATTCAATAGAAGCTTTATAAGGGTTTCTAAAGTTGTTGATTTGATGTGAAATTTACCAATTGTTTCAATGCAAGAAGTAATTTATTTTTTTATTCAGATGTTTTTATACCTCAAAAATGTATGAAGTAATTTTTTTATAACTCCCTTAATATTTGATTCTTGGATTTTTAAAACTTGTTTAAATTTTGCTTAAAATAGGTTTTGAAACCTTATTCTGGCTCTTCTTGCCATATGTCTTGCAATAACCTTTTTATTTGTAGTTTAATTAGGAAATACCATTTAAGCTTGAAAACATACTTGATGAGTTTTGTAGTTGTTATAAGTTTGAAATTTGATTGCATTCAAAGGTTTAATAGGTCAATAGTAAAAAAATAAAAATAAATCATTGGCCAACCTAACCAATTCAAGGGCCAATTTGACTTTTCATTTTGAGCCTATTTTACAATGTGGGCCTATAGGGGTGGCCCATACGAGCCTAGATCCATATCGATTTGGCCCATTTAAGCCCCAATCCATCCTAGCTATTCTAAAAGAAGTCAAAAGAGAGAAATAAAGAGTAGTGTTGGATACACAACTGTAGAAACACTTCTAGACCACTCTCTTTCATAGGGATAGGCTCCACATAAAAATTTGGGGCCCAATGTTGTGAGAAGAAGTGGCTTTAGAAAGTCTTCATCATTTCCCAAGAAATAGTATAGAACAATGTAAGTAAAGGTGTTAAATGAACAAACCAAGCCTGATCTGCACATATATGGGCCTAAATGGGCATGATCCATTTTGGCCCACTTTTAAATAGGCTTAGTTTTCCATAGTCCAATCTAGTTCTAAGATGGACCAAACCAATTTGTAAGTAAGCTTGCTTTTACTTTTTTTTTACTTTTTAAATTTTTAAAATTTGATTTTCATTCTCTTTGTTTTTGTATAATTGAATTGGATTTAGCATTTAAGTTGAATCGAAATGGACTTAATTGTTTTTAAACAATGTGCCATTTGGATTTAAGTGGAATGAGCTTTAAATTTTTGTTAACATATGTAATGTGGGAAGAAAGTCCGTGGGCCAAATTAGCTAACTCGTGAACTTTGGCCCATTTAACACCCTATACATAAAACTTGTTTTTTTATAGATGAAACATAGAATCTTGGATACTCTATGAATTTTGAAAATTGAAGATACATAGCTACCCTAGTAGGAGGATTTAGTCAAAAAATAAAAAAATAAAAAAATAAAAATCCTAATACATAATATGAAAAAATATATTCCCTTTATTTTTATAATTAAAATTGCATGAATGGGAAGATCTTCATAAAATAATAAGGCATTGAAAGAGAATTTCTTGTTAAATATTTGTGACATAATGTAAATTTTAATTACTAAAGAAGAAACAATTTCCTACTAACATGCATAATGATAGAACCAAAATGATTTGGGTAAAGCTCAAATACACACACATACACACATATATTGCTTAGAATACAAATATGTATTTTAGATAAGTATTTAGAATAATGTTGGGCTTAAAAGGAAAATGGGCCAATAGGGAGCCTAACTACATAGTCTAGAATGTCACTTAGAATTATGTTGGATCACTTATTAGTGATGAAAAAATACATAGAGTGGGCCCATATGGGAGGCCTAATTTGGCACCCCTATAAGAGGGTGGTATAATCGACTATTAAACAAAGGAGCCCACTTCCACAAAGCTTCTTAAACAAGCTTATGTGAATAAGGCTAATAAAAAAAAGGCCAATGCATGTAAAGCAAAAGCCATGATTGTTTTGGAAAGTCCATGGACCAATGAAACAACTTGCAGGGAAAATTGGATTTAAGCATATCAAATATGTTGATCATATGCATCAAGTATGCGTAAAGGAACTTAAACTTTTTCCCAAACCTAAATCATGTTTGCATATTAAGTCATAAAACAAGGTATAGTTCAAATAAACTTTAAAGTAGTAATTTAAATTATATCTTCTTGAGAGTTGTTCTTGGAATCATCAATCTCTAAATTTGAGTTTGATTTCCAAGTAATTCCATGAACTAGTCGTACAATTAACTCCTTCAGATTGTCTTCAAGCAACTCCTTCAGATTTGATCTCCAATACTAATAATGATCCATATGAACCAATTTAATTCAAAGCCTCCACCAAGTTCAAGTGACCTATAGAGTAGGAAAATCAACCATTTAGTTTAAGAGGTGCTAGCTTTCCAAGGAATCATAATTCACAAGCATCTATAAGTTTAATTGAATTAAAACTCCTTTTAATTTAAACATAATTTCCCTAAATTGTTCAAACAAATTGATATATCAAAATTAACTTCTAGCAAAGCATCATGACCACCCAAATGTCAAGAATAGATTTGTGGAAATTAAAATCTTTTTGCACTAAGGTATTAGTGTATAATTTAATCTCTTTATCTCTTGATATTCAAATTGGACTTAGGGTATGGTGTCCAATCTTAGGTGTATGTTTGACTATGTGCTATCTCACAATCGTTCATAAATAAAACTCCTTTTATGTATCATTAATTGATTATACATAAAACTCCTCTTATATATTATCAATATATAGGCCTATGATTTTGATCATAATACAAGTGTTAAAATATCTTCTGAATATCATTCCTTTTTATTGAGAAAGATGAATTCCATCTTAATCAATCACTACTTTCATGTACTTTGTGGTTCATCCAAAATTATTCTTATATGCTCTTTAAGAGTATAAGCCTAAGATAAAATCGAAGTACACGATTCCATACATAAGTTATTATATTAATCTCAAGTCTAATGATCACTTACATCATTTTTCACATGAGAAGTTCATTGGCACATTGTAACATTTTATATGATTTCTCATAATGGATCAATCCAATCATATGTTCCATAACATATACCTATACCCATATGCTTGTCCAGATATCTCTATACCAAATAGTGTATGATATCACTACATTCTTTTAAAGAATATGACATAACATATATTGGTTCACTCATGAATAATTGATATCCAATTTTCTCAATTATTCCACAATCAGAGATATTTAAAAAAATTATAATTATATGTTTAAAATCTTCTAATAATTACAATCATTGTAATTTATTTATACACAATTATATTTTAAGGACCATATCTAATATAGCATACATATATCAAATATCAATATATATATATAACTAAATTGATAAAGAGACTAAAACATCATGTTTTACTAAATATGCTAAGATACATAGTATTCATGCCATTACAATTGATTATCTCTAGGGCATCAATACTAACATAGATTTCCTTGTGTACACAAATAACTAGGTATGTTAGGTAAAGATGAGGCCATGTGAATTCAAATCTTGAATCTTATACTCAATTTGAATTAATAAGAAAAGGAATTTGATAACAAATTGGGCTAGGGATTTGACCCACAATGGGGGATAAATGGGCTAAAGTAAGAAGACTTACTCATCTAGTCCAAAGGGGTAAAATAGTAAAATGCAAAAAAGGAAGATAAAGTGAGATAACCTACCAATAGAATTAAGATGAGGTAACAACATGGTCAGTGCATATTATTGCCTTGAGCTAGGGAGGGTATAGGGTAGAAATGATGGCCTTTTAAAACTACAAAACCCTAAGCCCCACCCATTAGAACTTCCTTACTCTTATTGTTAAAGACACTTTCACACTCTCTTTTTCTTGTCCCTGGTGGCCAAAACACCTCAAAAAAGAAAGAGGGAAGTAGTTGTTTCTTCTCTTGACCATACACAACCATCCCCGCATAAGAAGATCCATCCTCTCATAGTAAATATTCCCTTCATTTTCTCCTACACTTTATTTTCTCTTAAGTTTTGCACATAAATCATCTATCTGATAGCTTTTTCCCTCCTCTTGTCGAAGAGCTAAGCCTATCACCACATTCTCCCATCCAAACTTTCTAAGGTGAGTACTCTTTCTATACTCTTACTCTAGTTCCTTCCTAGTCACCCATCTAAAGCTTATGTAGTGTTTAAAGGTTGAGTTAGGTTCTAAAGGAAATATGGTAATTTTGATTCAATATTTCCTACTAAAAGTGCTTTCTTGACATGTATGTGAAATTCTTTGAAGAAAATGTTTGTATTTTTAAGTTTGGAACACATGCATGTAAGTTTTACTAGCAAAAATTTGAAATAAATCCACTAAATTTGGGGTAGAATAGTTTAGCCACATGAGGGTAAAAACAAGAAGAAAATTTTGTTTTGCTCCTACACTTAGTAATTTTGGCCTATAGGGGAAAAGTGGGAGGAGTAAATCAAAAATCTAAGGTAGTCACTTAAAAATGGCTCTATAGTAGAATAAGTCTAAAAAATGTGTTCACATGTCACTCTTGTGCTTGATTAAGTACTTAATAAATGAATTCCATACTTGATTGCTAAAAATCCATAAGAAAATATCGATTAATTCTGATCTAGACTTATATGAATAAAATAGCCTCATATCACTTATACCTTGAAGATAATAAAATATATGTTTAATTTCATTCCAATGCCTTAAGGTTAGAGAAAAATTATATCTTGCAAGTAGACTTATCGAAAAAGCTATATCAGAACCTATATTATTAATAAGATAAATAATGCATTAATTGCACTAAGATATGGTACTTTTGGACAAAGAAGTTCTTCATTATTATGGGGAGGTCAAAAAGGATACTTATTAGCATCAGGAGATCAAACAACCATTAGAGTACTCACCGGATGTGATTTATCCATTTAAAATCATTTTAGGATCTTTCCGATGTAATTTTATTGATAAACAAATATTTCATCATTTAAATGCTTGATACGTAGGCTAAGACAAAACATTATTTTTCCAAAATTTTTCATTTCAAACTACTTTTTCAAGTACCCAACCACCTTTGGAAGCTCTTCATGAGTTCAAATATTGTTTAAATCATCAATATATAGCAAACTCATATTTAGATTTCCTTATAAAAATACAAGGGCAAATATGATCTCTTTTATATCCTTCTAACAAATATTCACAAAGATAATAATAGCACATTTGTCTAGATTACTTTAATCCATATAAAAATCTTGGTAATTTAATTACACACATTTCTCAAGAATTCAAATTGTTTGCTTCAAGCATTTTAAATCTTTTAAGGATTTTCATATAATATTATTGTTGATTGTCACACGTATAACTAAATCTATTAGATACATATCAATTTTTGATATACTGCCAACAAAATTGTATCCACCACATGCAAATATATATTTCTCATAGCCAATGACAATCTTTGTAAAAACCTTTTGTGCTACAAATCATGTTTTATATTTGCAAATTTAACTTTCTCATTTTCTTAGTACAACTATACATTTGTACCTTATATAGCCAATAATCATATATCATTCTTTTCTAAAGATGAACTAATGATCCTCACTATCTTTCATAATATTAAGTGCTACATTGTATGAAAAATATTGCTTCCAATTATTTCCCTCTTGGTTCCATCTTTCACATTAAAGACGTAATCAATTAAGATCTCCTTATTTCCACATTACTTAAACTTCTTCTAGAAATTTGTCACTAATTATGTCTCAAATGTCTTTAGGAATATTTGACTCTTCAATAAGGCCATTTTGTTCATTTATTCCTTCTATTTTGAGAATTTTTATATTTTGAACTAATAGTTTTATCATGCTTCTAGCATATTCTAAACTGATTTACTATATAATAAACAGATTGTCTAATCAGGACATATATTTGGATTCAAGCATTTACAGTTGATATATAATATTTATTCTCTCTTTAGGTCAGTAATATAATCTACAACTAATTTACTATCATTTGTAAATCAATAATCTTCTAAACTTCAAGTTCATACTACTTTGTGTGAGGATCAAGATGATTGTATTATTCTTACAACTGCATATTTTCCCCCTGATATTAGGAATATAAGATTCATCCCCACACTTGTATTCTTAGCCTCCTATGAAGGCTTATCTTTGTGCATTGTGTTAGAGTGATTGAAACATATATTGCACGTTTAAATTTACTAGATGTATACAAAATGAGATAGCTCATAACCAAAGCTAATTATGAAGGAGAGATTTAATAAAAATTTGTTAACTTGATGCATACAAATCCTACAACATGTAAAATTTGCGAGTCCCTTAAGATACAAGGAGTCTTGTTCTCTTAAACAATGATCTAGCTAATAATTTAGGACATTAAAATAAATTATTCTAGCTAAATCATTTTATGTATGAACATACTTTAAGATGTTCAACAATTATTCCAATTGTCATACAATAATCATTAAAAGCTTTTGATGTAAATTCACTAGCATTATCAAGATATATTATCTTAATTGCATAATTAGGAAATTGTGCTTGAAGTCAGATTATTTGAGAGAGTAGTCTTGTAAATAACAGGTTGTGGGTTGACAACAAATAACTATGTGACCTTCTTATTGAAACATCAATTAAAATCATAAAATATCTAAATGATCCTCATGGTAGATAAATAGGTCCACATATGTCAACATGTATTCATTTAAAAAATGATGGAGACTCATTCCAACTTTTGCTAGTGATAGCCTTCTAATTAATTTGCCATGAGAACAAGAAGCACATAAAAATTCATTAATTTAAAGAATCTTCAGGTTCTTTAATGGATGATCATGTGAATTATCAATGATTTTTTGTATCATTATTACTGACCATGCTAAATAATGAAAATAGTTTTAATAGTGAACTTTGAATTCATTATAACATGCATTTCGATTAGATATATATATATATAGTATAAGAATTGTAATTTTTTTAATACAAATTTCTTACTTGAGACAACAACTGTAATATAAAGATATTTAATATCTTTTTCATTTATTGTCTCAATATGGTATCCATTCCATTGTATATCTCTAAAATTTAGTAAGTTTCTTCAAGATTTAGTTGACGACAATATATCGTCAATAACTATTTTGGTTTCTACTCATAAAATTATATTAGCTCTTTTAGAGCCTTCAATTAATTTGGTACTATTAGATATTATATTACATAATTTTCACCAATAATTAATTGGGGAAAATATTTTCTATTTTAAGAATGGTGTGCATTGTTGTACTATCCATGAGACACAAATCTTAAATATTGATTTTTTTAATACGACTAAAGACCAGTGAGTATCCATATTTTTAGAAAAAATGGAAGTAATATTCATTTTTTAACAAATGATCAATTCTTCCTTTGAGACATTTAAAGAAACTTGCCACATCTAAATACGTTACATTAAAAGGATCATTGTTGAAGGCATCATTATAATAAACAAAATTTGTCTCAATATTTTTTCTTTCCCTTTAAGTGAGGCTTGATAAAGTTTTACATGATGTTTGAACATATAACAGGTACGTGATTAATGCTCTTTCATACCATATTGATAGCATATATTTTTTGAACCTTTTGAGTTTTTATTATATTGTCCTTTCTTTTCATTATTCTTTCACTTCTAGTGGTGAAAAGTTATCTTGTGATTATTTATAACCTCTATGATTACAATAATTAGTTTGACGTCTTTTATGATCATGATTATAACTACAGTCTTTTTCATGTCCAAACCTTTGGTTTCTTATTGTATTCACTTTAGATAATGAAATAGAATTAATTGGGTATGCTTCATGATTTTTTGTCAAGAGTTTGTTAAACATGAAACCAATTCAAAATATTTTTTCAAGTTTATTGATAACACAATATTTGACACATCTATTTGTCCCCATACTTAGCATTTTAAGATCCAAAATTGCTTGTTTCCAGCTGTGTTAAGATGTATTTATAGTGTGATGTCAATTGGATTCATTT